>VDFB02342029.1:0-45585 GCA_007258455.2 Sequoia sempervirens
TGTTGCATTCCGAGTGGAATACTTCATAATCCTTCATTTTCCAGTGAAAATGGAAATTATCAATGAGCTTGTCTCATCTTCCGAGCAACTCTCGAGTTCAAGTATGCCCTCGTCATTCGGCACCATAGCTTTCCATCCTTTGTCCATATCTGACTCTCCCCCGTCTGATTCTAATCTAGAGGATGCCAACTCTTTGCTGACGGCTTGGCTTTTCAAGTCAATAACATAATCCCTCCTGTCGTTCTTGATTGAAAGTGTATTCCGCTTCCAGTTATGATTTTCCTTGGCAACAATAAGTCGTCCTCTCCCTAGCAGTGCGTTGTATGCCTTCTTCTCTAGAATGATGAAGAAAAAATTCAACAAGAACTGTTGTGCCGATAGTACTTTCTGCGCCATTAGTGTACCAGGAGGTTTGATGCCATGTTGATCAACGCCTACTAGATGAAATGTGGGGGGCCACAGAGTTGGCTTCCCCAAACACTTCCAGGTTTCCTCTAGTAGTACGTTCACTCCAGAGCCTTCGTTGAAAATGGTGTTGGAGAGTTCCCACCCCATGATCTCCATCTATACGATGGCAGACTTCGTCTCGATGTTCACTGTGAGTAGCATGGGGTCCAAGGCCTGTCCTGTCGACGGCTGTGTCATACGCTTGATTGGACCCTCCTGAAGGTTTATGTTGTCTTCAACAACATTCATGTGTGCTACTCTCAATTGGGGCATCATCTGTAGAAGGTTTGTTACCTTGATGGGTACAATTGCGTGGAGCACCTGCTGTACGATGTTTTTCTCAGACTCAAACTGCAACGACATATTAGTCACCTTGGAAGTTTTTCGTTCCTTAGCCATTGCCTCTTCCACTTCCGTTTAGGCCTCTCTGAGTCTTTCCTTCTTTGTACGAGGGTCTGGATAAGTAGCTTTCTTCGTCTGCACTCTTGTGATAGTCAAACCTCCTCGCCAGCTACCTCCAACATATTTATGCCTTTTTGTTTCGGGCTATCAGTATCTCTGTGATCGCCCAATCCACACCACTTACAGAGTCTTCCTCCTGTACCTTGATTGTTCTGGCACTCCCTGGTGAAGTGACCCCATTCATTACACTTCCGACATTGTATCATGGGTCTACCCTTACTGTCGTAGTAGATTTTGCTTCTCGGTGTATTGTTATTGCTTCTTCACTCGTTGTGGTAACCTCCAAGGGATGCATTGTTACTCGAAGGCTTTGGTGGTGTGGTCAGAGGGGTTGACTATTCCCCTTGTGCTAAGAACATGTGCGAACTTCTCGCCTTTAGATTGTGCAGGCACTCCTTGATGGAGTGTACCATAACTTAGCAAATGTCATAGAACAATTTCTTCGGGCAATTCGCCTTGGTATGACCTTTTGTTTTGCACTCAGTACACCATAATTCCTTGGACTCCTTCAAACTCTCCCTGTTAGCCTTCGATTCCTTCATCATCCTCATCATATCCCATCGAAGGGCTTGTACAATCTTTGACTCATCTTCGCTACTCTCCTCCCTACTGCCATCATCAGTTTTCTTCTTCCCTCGAGAGGATGTCTTGTTCTCACTCTCAATGTCCATCGCATGGTTGTAAGCTTCCGCATACGACGATGGAGGTACCACCTTCATTTTCTTCCATAAGGACTAAAGTAGTCCTTCAATGAACCATTGTTTCTTTAAGCCGTTTGTCAGCTATGTCTCCAACTTCACCAACAACTCCTTGGCTCATACATTCTCATTCTTTCCTTGCTTTGTGTTATATATTTCTACCACAATTTCATTGTTGTCCTTGAGGAGTTTAAATTCCTCTTCAAATGCTCTTTTGAGTAATCCCCATGAGACTTTATTTGTTGCATCCAGTTTTGTGTACCAATCTATGGCAATGCCTCTCAACGTCGCTGGGAACGCTCGTAGCCAATAATCCACATCGTTCTTCCCATTTGCTATCCATATTGCCTCACACATTTTACACTGATGTACGGCATTCCCTGTGAACTTCAACAGCTTCTGCCTTTCAATTGGTAGAGTCACCATGTTTGTTCCCCGATTCCCTCCTTGTATGTTGGACCTGATTGGACTGTTTCTCCTCTGACTTTCTGGTGCCTCTCTTGCACTCTCGGCCATGTACAGGTCAACAACACATCCCCTCTTAATGTCCTCTGCACCTTGAGTCTCTCGGGGTTTGTACCGGTACTCCCTCTTCCCAAGGGTCTTCGGCTCGAATCCTCCAATCCTTGGTCCCTCGTCGTCCAATATGGACAACTCTCGAATATAGCTTATACTATTTTCAAGTTCTTTGAAAAGTTCATTTTCATCATTTTTTAGTTTCTCTGTCTGCTGTCAATGGTATTCTGAAAGTTCCTTCATCACTTTCCTCAGCAAAATTCTGGTATAACTTAACAATAGATTGATTTATTTCATTAAGGTCATCATTTGTTTCTTCAACAATTTGTTTTAGTCTTCTCCATCGAGCTTCTTGTTCCTTTAATCTAAGTTATTGTTGTACCCTTTCCTCCAGTGTTTCTTGCCCACTTGGTACTTAGTTTTTGTCCTTATTGGGTTGTACAGGCATTAATTCTTGGGTGTACGATCATTGATTGTCGGGAGTATGCCTTCGGCTAGTGTCACGTTCCTCTTCCTCCCACTTGTTCCTTTCCTCGTACCGTTGTAGCATCTATTGTCTTTGGTGCTTTTGGTCACTCTTTGCCCGAAGATCTTGCAAGATGATGTAATGACATGCCAGCAACCTTGGCAATCAGTTGAGGAGACGGTTGACCTTTGGGTTGACGTACAAATTGTACCAAATGACTGAATGAGGGATCTCTCGCCTGAGAGCCTCCCCTTGTACGTTCTCCCTCAACAAGATATCCCACAGGTTGACGTCTTTTGTCAGGTCGTCTTCTCTTTCCTCATTTGCTTGTATGGGTTCTTCCGTCGAGCGACCTATCACGATGCCATTCTACCGTCGAGTGATTTTCCCAAGTTCACTTAGGCAATGATGCCAAATGTTTACTCACTAGGATACTTGCAATGTACTACGAGGGTAAACGAATGAACTTACAAAACATAGAGCATATATAGAGATCATTTAAGAACACAGTGCACAAAATAGAAGTTGCATTCATTCATTAAGTATGATGGGAATTATAGCACAACATCAGATTGTCCCGACTACAAATGAAATGAGTACATAAATAGCCAGCCAAAGTTGGTTGAGATACCAATCATTGGCAACGCTTCCTAACTACCCAACCATCAAACTAATTGTTGATTACAACGTGTTACATTAGTTTGTGAAGAGTATTATTGTATTTTGTTTTATATTTGTTTTATACATCCTACTAATACGGCCGACTACACAATTATTTATTAACACGGCCATCTACATATTTATGCAACAAGTATTGATATTGACTTGTTGGGGTATACAAATTTAGATTGGACAGGTGATTCTTAGGATTGCAAGTCCACCTCAAGTTACAACGTCTTATTTCATTCAGATTTGATATGTTGGTTGATCAAGAAGCAATCTAAGATTGCTCTCTTCCAAGGCTGTGTATTGGGAAGATGTTAATATGCAATCAAGACCCCAAGTGCCTCGTGAAAGGTAGCTAAGTTCTTGTAGCTCCACACAAGAAACCAAATTACAAATGTGACAAGATCCATATGACAAATACAATAGGAAATGACAACTCAATAGCTATGAATTAGAATCCAAGATTACAACTCACAATACTACCTACTTAACACACACACAACCCAATAAAGGGCATTACAAATAACTCAAGGGTTCTCTACCATTGTTGCCTTGTCGCCACAATATTGTACATGCCAACAGAAAATAATTTGTTGCTTTTATCCGGCAACCCCTTGTTACATTTTCACATGCATATGTTTGATTTATTAAAAACTACACCCTTGAATCAAGTAACAATTGCTAGCCAATGATACTCGAATCAAAATATATGGTAGTGAATTACGAGCCAATAAATATTTAAAGTAGCAAGGATAATTGGCAATGTAACCGCCTTTCAAGGCAGCGAGTGAAGAATTCCATGACAATCACAAAGATGTTGTAGAACACTCTCCCAAGATTCCTTCAAAGGCATCCAACATAAAGGGTAATTGTTGCTACAAATTAATAACATAGTCCATGACAACTTTTATGGGGCAAAATCAAGAATAACCATGGAAACAAACATTCGAGAAAAGAAACAAACTATTGTGAATCGTAAAGAGGGGAATGCTTATTAGTAAATGAATGATAACTATCAGCGTCTTTTCTTTGGGAGGGTTCTGTTTGTAGATGGGTTCCAAATAAGGCTTCATTTGTCAAGACCCATCTTATCACCCACCCAAGCTATGCTTAAGGGGGGGCCAAAGTGTAGTGTTTTTATTTTCCTTAGATATTATGTATTTTTTACACATTTAGTTTAACTTGCTTAGTAATGGTGATTGTTATAATGGTAGATGGCATTCTCCATGAGTGTAACTCCCACCTATTTTTTATAGTTGGAATTACTTTTCTCATTGGTTGGTTTTGCTTCCCCTCTTTCTTATATATGTATCCACTCTTCTAGCTTGTTATTCATTCAAGCCATTATGAGCTTTCTTTATGTATTTTGCTTATTGCTCTTGAGCATTTTTAACATCTCTCTCGTATTGTTGGAAACTAACTCTTTTATGTCATTTTGGCATGTATTAATAGTTTTATTACATCAACTCCTTGCACTTAGTTTTGGGTTAATCTTTGTTTTACAAATTCTAATAAAACTTGTGTACATGTGATGGTGAGGGAATCTGCATGGTGTATACTGCTTTAAATGAGTATGCTATAACATTAAAACTTGTAGTCACTCTATGCCTCCCCCCATTACACTCTTCACTGATTATAACCGATCTAAGAAATTTAATGAGAATTGTGTCGATCTTTGCGAAATTCTAGGGTTTCTCTAAATTCTTTAAACCTTAAACCCTTTGGGTCCTTTTGTGCCTTAGCGTTCTATTTTTGTGTTGATCGGCTTGGCTTGTTGTAGATCACTTAAGTTATGACTTTGTCTCTAGCTGCATCCTTTCATCGACCCCTTTATCCTAGTGATCGGCCAAGCCAATTAATCGCATGCCTTTTAAAAACACTTAAGTCTTCTTTCAGTCCGCTTGTATGGTGGTCCCTACCATTGTCCGTTGTGCAGCCACAATGACGAATTTCATTTGAGTGTATGTATCCTTTAAAGTGCGTCTTCATAATCTATGAGCCCATTAAACTTGCGCTCATGCACTTTGCTGCCACATGGATCCCACCGTTGATGGTTTTCCCACTCGTGTCAAGCTAGTGGGTCTGATGTTGTGCTAATGTGTCTGCACCTTATTGAGAGCGCACAATCTCATTGCAACGTAGGTTCTAAATGATCAAGTTCATTCAAGTTGCACTAGTGCACTTATCCGCCATGTGTCACTCCCAATGACCTATGCTTGCCTCACAAATAAAGGTCAAACCATTCACAAGTGGCAATCTCTTATTGATAGCGCATTCTTTCAGTTCAACACAACTTCTCAAAGGAAGCAAAAGATAAACACGCACTCATGCACTATAGTGACAAGTGTCATTTACTTAGCGTAAACCCAAGCTAAAGTTTAAGCATCATTGAATTCCAACAAGAGTGACAAAGCACTAGGTGGCAATTTTTCAATGCAAAGCAAGCTTTCTTCATAACACGAGTTGTAAAGGCAAGGGCCATTCAAAACTGCGCTAGTGAGCTTTGATGCCACGTGTCCTCAAGTTGTCGATGTGTCTTCCCTCAATGTTGGGGCACCTCCTTCCAAGGGACGATTTCTTATTGCATCACACAACTCCTCAGCACAACTTCATTAGTGCTCATCCTTTCAAAGTTGTGATCATGAGCTTGGCTATCATGTATCACACTTAGAGTGACGTGGTCCGACTTGGCGTCTTCTTCATCAAAGTTTGTAGTGTCTATGGTTGGCCCGTTCCTTGATGACTCAAAGGCTGAAACCAACTAATACCCACCAAGTGTTGTCTTTTCATTGCAACGCGTAGGTTCTTCATAGCATAGGTTCTAAAAGTCAATTGTTTCAAAGCCACGCTAATGTACTTTGCTGCCACCTAGCAACCACAGTGACCAAAGCTTCCAAGATGTCTACAAATCCAACACATGATTCAACACCACTTATCCAGATCTTTTAATTTCATTCGAGTGCACTATTTCTTCATAGCACGAGTTCACCCAAGCCTTTGAAGAGATTCTTGCGCTCACGTGCAAGTTGTCCAAGCAGCATCTTTCAATAATGAATCAACGACCAACATTTAAATTCCAAGAAAACAGCTATAGTTGGGATTCAAACTTTCGCGCAAACATTTGTTACGGAGACATGGATTCAACGTGGAAACCACTTTTGCAACCACTAATTTTGACCTATAGTGGCTCCAAAGCGATCTTCAATGCTTTCTCCACAAATTCTAAAGCAAGCCACGACGTTATATTGCATTCATTGATCTACAGACCCTCCCTAGCCACATTTTCCAACAAATTTTGCAAGAGTTCCTTGCACTCCACCTTCAATTCATCAGTGTTGAGACAGTCCCAAATGTCAGAAATGTTTTACCCACGCCTTCAAATCGGATTGAACTAGACAGGTGCCTGCTCTCCATTGGTTCTACAAGTGGTTAGGGTTTCTAGGGTTTTTTCCTATCTCAAAATAAAGCCTAATTGAGGCTCTTTTGTAATAGTTCTCCCCTTCAATTTCTCTAGCAAACTCATGCAATTTTTGAATCTTTGTAATTGTAAACAGGCTTCAAATCCTTTGATTAATGAAATTGTCTTCTTTACCTCTCTTAACTTCTAATATGTTGTGTAAAACATCTTTTCCTTCACATTTGAATATATGTTCCCTTCACATTTTTGCATGTTGTGTAAAACATCTTCTTTAGGGTTTTTTTCTATCTCAAAATAAAGCCTGATTGAGGCTGTTTTGTAATGGTTCTTCCCTTCAGTTTCTCTAGCAGACTCATGCAATTTTTGCATCTTTGTAACTGTAAACAAGCTTCAAATCCTTTGATTAATGAAATTGTCTTCTTTAGCTCTCTTCACTTCTAATATGTTGTGTAAATCATCTGTGCCTTCACATCTGAATAATGTTACCTGTTCTTATATGTTTTCATGTTGTGTTAAATCTATTTTGCAGGACTAGTTGTGAATTAGTTTGCTCCCTCCTAGTGTCTGTCAAAACTTAGCCTTCATACAATATGAGCTAGTTGAATAGAAGTTTGCATAAGTCCCTTTGGCATTTTCATTATATCTCTGCATTGTGGTAAGCAGCAAGAAACATTTTTAATCTTGGTGCATCAACACCCCCTTTGCTTTCTGCATTTCTCTTTCTCACCCTTTTTCTTCTGCAGGCTGTTAGTTGTACGATTAATTTAGAGTTATTCAAAGCTAGGTTGGACCAACACTGGAGCATTTAGGTTAGAGAGGAAGTCGGCCTTCTCCGGAGTTGTGATATCAGCAGCAAGGGTCCCACACCTATGATCAATCCCACTGTGTCATTGGAATGCTCGACCTAGTTCAGCAAGGTGCAATTTCATGTGACAGCAAAACTTAAAACCTCAAATCTGAAACTTGAAACATTATATTATTGTGAAACTTATCAAATCAGTTATATTAAGATATAAAAATTATATCACAGTATAATTGAGTCATAATTTATATCATATCATCATTGATTTATACAAATTTAATATCATTTTTATAACAGTCAATGCATCAATATGCACCACGAGCTAATCACAATTCAAAAATCTACTTGTTACTAGATATAGATCAAAGGCCTTTGTCTGTGATTCTTTGTTATTGCATATAACTATCAACAATTCTGATTGAAAATGCACTACAAATGTAACATTAAACTATACTGCAAAGTGAACAGTAATATGCTTAAAGTTGGCTTTATACATATACTTCTGTTCTCTATTTTCATTTCACCCTTCCAGTTTTTTCTTAACTGATTTCCTACGGTGTGTATGAAATTAAGGCAAATGCAATTAAGTATATTCTACGTGTCTCTTCAAGAAAAATCTGTTATTACACTTTACTCATTTAGAAATCTATTGTTCTGCTGTATATCTCTCGGGAAGCCACTGCAGGACTCAGATCAACGACAGGAGCTTGAATAGTGAAATTTATATCTTGGCGCTGCTGAATTACCTTTTCTCCACAATAAAGTTAAACTGTCCATCCATTGCTCCAGAGCAGTGTCAAACATGATGTGTCTTTTGTGATAAGATTGGTCCAGACAAGATTCAATGCATGCAGAAATTCAGCAGGAAAGCGTAGCCTCACTTTGGCCACATCATGCCAATTCTAATTAAGATCCATCAATTTTTCATGACACCCACAGCAGCCACAGTACATAGTTCCTGCAACCTTCATACCAGTGAGTATAAATGTCATTTTCAATGCCCACTCTGTCCTCTGTGAGACTTAAAATATCTATATCATGTATCCCCAATAGAGTATTCCTCATACTTCCATCTGTAACCGGCATGTTCACAGCTGATCTTGGAGTCCTTATCAAAGGATTGTTCGTGTAAACCATGGTAAGCATATGGAGCATAAACTCATGCCACATGGAATTTGAAACCAAGATGATTAAACATCTTGTAGGCTAGATATCCTTCATACTAATATAGTTTCAAGGTTTTTAAGGCACAGCTTGTTTTACCAAGGTCACATGGACATGGGTACAGATACAAATACAATATCCAATATCCACTATGGAAATGGCTATTTTTCAAACCCCTAATATGGAGACCACTGCTGGATACTGTTATATCTATCTATCTGTGTGTGTGTGTGTGTGTGTGTGTGTGTGTGTGTGTGTGTGTGTGCGTGCATGTGCATGCATGTGTGTGTGTGTGTGTGCATGTGTGTATGATGCAGGTACGGACATAGATACAATTACAATATTTTGAAACCAAGTTGATTAAACATCTCGTAGGCTAGATATCCTTCATACTAATATAGTTTCAAGATTTTTCAGGCACAGCTTGTGTGCTTTATTTCCAAGGTTGCATGAACATGGGTATGAACACAAATACAAATACAGTATCCAATATGGAAATGGCTATTTTTCAAACCCCTAATATGGAGACAGCTACTGGATACTGTTATATCCATCTATGTGTGTGTGCATGTGTGTGCATGTGCATGCATGTATGTGTGTGTGCATGCACATGAGTGTGTGCGTGCACAAACCCCTAATATGGAGACAATTGCTAGATACTGCTATATCTATGTGTTCATGCATGTGTGCTTGTTTGTGTGTGTGTGTGCATGTGCATGTGTCTGAGCATGCATGTTTGTGCATGCATCCGTGTGTGTACATGTTTGTGCATGCATCCGTGTGTGTGTGTGTGCATGGGTTTGTCTGCGCATGTGTGTGTGTGCACATCTGTAAATATGTATATGTATGTATGTATGTATGTAGATATATACGCATGTGTGTCTATCACAATTTATAAGTTATTAAAAGAAATTTTCATCACTTTCAAAAAAATATATGTACATTTAACTAATTAAAAATTTAAAGAACAAAAAAAATAACAATTATAAAAAATTAACAACTGAAATTAATAATAGATCAATTTTTAAAATTTTGGCATGTACCTTTGAACTAAATTAAATGAAATTAAACTCCATCTTAAAGTTGCCCGTGAGCTCACAGGTTGATAATGATGTTTCCCACTTCATCTAACAAGTTGCTCATTTTATTTAACGAGTCTAAGGTTAAGAGCTATGGACCAAATTAAAAGTATCTAACAGGTCATTCATTTTTACAGGTGACAAGTTGTCCCTCTATAAGCCCCTGGGATTTAATTTGCCATGCACAGAGAAGACAGTTTGCAAAAATATTTCATAATTTCATTGGCATTTCATCACGAGCAGAGTATTTGTCATGGCAGACACAGACAGAGAAAAACACAAGATAAAACAATTGAGGGTACTTTTTTACATTTCACCATGGATATGGCACTGTTTTTTAGGACGCCAAATCTTGGCATATATGGCCTGGCTTGAAATTTACCCAATACAGCAGTAACGTGTACCAGAGGAAGGGGGTGGTGTATCATGCAACCTTGTTTATTACATATTATGTTAGCCATCATGATGTTTCAGCCCTCGCTCCACAGGTATCTGCATAAATCTTAAACCCTTCAGTGGTAGCCACATCTTGTCCCAATACATGTCTTCCTTTCCCTATGATTGACCACTTACCACATTCCTATCTAATGTTTCAGCAATTTCTTCCCAAAAATCTGACAGGATATCACAATATTGGCCAGGTAATTCACAAGCAATACTAGTTTAATCGACATTTACTGTCACTATGCTTTCTAGAGTTGCGAGTTACTTGGAGAGCTTTTGAACTTAACTTGTGACAATAATTATTGTATTACAGCTTTTACTCTAAGTCACTATTTTCACATGAAATAGATCAGTGTATATGTAAGGCATCTATTTTCTATATATATATGACAAACTTTATAGTTAAACACCAAAAAACTGTGTGCTCCAAAATATAATTTCAAATTTTCAATACCTCACTAAAAGCTTGTTGCAGTTCAGGGTTAAGCTTGGCAACAGATTCTGCAGCACCCTTAGCAATCTGAAGCTGCCTTTTACATTGCTCAACCCCATCCTTGCCTGTCATATATCTCATCAATTAAACACGAACAACTTTCACAATAGAAAAACAATAATTGACAGATTGAAGTGCACAAGCGTCCTCTCAATCACAAAAAAGTTGATAGCCATATCTTACATGAATTTGAATACCGGTTACTTTTGTAAACAACTTGTATGATTAGATTACAGAAGACTTGTTAAAAAATGACTTAATTATTATATGTAGAAATACTGTCTATCAAAAAGTGTCACCCATGTAGAACCAGCCAAATCCCTGTGAGTCTAGCTGACGTCCTGGGTGTCCTTAGAGGAGACCTCCCATTCTGATTCCCCCATGTTTGAAATTTTTGGTGATGTCCTCTTTTATTGGTCTTATTGGGGACGAACTAGTGTCCCCTAGTCATCCCTTGGCCATCCCAGGGACTTTAAAGTATCCTCCAAATTTAATGCATGAAAAACAGAAAAAATATTGCAAAAAAATATTCTAAGACAAATAAAACCTTTAAAACACATTCCCATTGCCATTTTGCATTCACCAAAAGAGAAGAGGAAAAAAGAAGAATAGGACGAGGAGCAATTTCTGAGATTTCAGTCAGATGATGACTCCAATATCTGATCTTGTTCCTCAATGTACATATGTGCTATGCATGATGCAGCATTTCTTTTGTTGGCATCTCTCAATATAAATCATGCTTCATATTTTGTCTTTGATTATCAGTCTATCAGATATATTGTGGAATCAATGAATTGTTATATATTTACTCTTTAAAATTGCAGCTTCTTTTGGTTTGTTTATTTATTTTTTGTTATTTTTATTTATTTGTAGTTTGAAATTTTATATATTATGAAGAAATCCAGAAATTTTGTCATCATTGAAACTCAGAGAAACATCATGTAGAACTAGCTTCCTGACAAAAAATACCATTAAAAATGGTTCTTCATAGTGGAAGCCACCAAGTGATCAATCTACTCAAGTAAGGTTAATGACACAGGTTTATAATTGATCAAACAATATACTCCCCTACCATAAAAAAAGAGCACCAATATGTAGTAGTGACAACTCAGACCAAACCAAAATCTCACTATATAATAAATGAATAACTACATAAGTGATCATAAAGGTGGGAGGCATTGTCTTTATTTATGCAAGTCTCAATGTATGACAACAGTAGGCATATCCATTAAGACACTAACCCAATATATATAATATAATAATAAGTACAAATTAGACATCCTTTGCTCATAACCCAATGATACACTAAAACATTGCTAACTCGAAGGGGTGTTGTTTTCCATTCTCTAACATCCCCATTAAAACACAACTTGATGGGGCCAAAGCTACATGTCAATTAAGTTGATTTTTCTAAAAAGAGAAGACTCAACATCACCATAATGACAGCTTCCGATGCCTCAACAACTCTTGCAAGCAGGGAAGCTGTTCATTTGTTTGCAAAAATGTGAAGTCTAGCATCTTTTATGTCCTTTTCTACTTCTTTGAATACTCAATGATAGAGAATCCTGAAATGTGTGTCTTTTTAGATAAGTCTTCAAAATACACAACTAAAGAACCTTCCAACCGAAACTAGGATCTTCATACACATCTACATCAATCATCTAGCTAGTAGTTTTAGTGTCATAAATTGTATACCCTTGTAATTTTGCACTTATGTTTTGTGCCCACTTCAGTGTCCATTCCCCTAGTGTTTTTGTAGGCTAATTTCAGCCCTTGCATCAGCCTTTCCCCTTCTCAAGGTGCTAAAGCCTTTTTTCTTGTGGTCACTTTTCTGTGTCGTTTTGTGTTTGCCCTATGTTTTTCTATTCTTCCATCCTCATTTGGTGTAAATTGTTTGGACACTAGAACTACATGGCACAACAGGGAGGAACGTTTGAGGGCTCTGCAATTCTGGTCGCGCGTGTGAAAGTTCTGCTTTGTGGGTGTCCTCAGACACCTGTGGAGGAGGTTGGGCCCTCCTCCACGTTTCTAAATCATTCTCCCGTGTATGTTTTGTACTCATCAGGACGGGTGTAATCCTGCGCTCCGACCTAGTGTGGTGTGGGTGTGACGGGCTCCTCCTGTCGGGATTTTGTGTTTGTGCCAAGGCATGTGCGAAGTAGTAGTGGTGGTTTGAGGATATAATGGATGGGGATACAGATTTCCCCGACAACTCCCTAAATTGCCCGGCCTTCGGCGATGTGTCTAAACAGCCCATCAAGTCTTTCAGGGACATCGTTGTGGGCGAGTGCAGGCGGCTTCCTCAGGGTGCAAAATTTGTGGCCGATTTGGTGAATCCGTTGTTGGAAGATGGAGAAGAGGGACAAGGTAAGCAATCCACGTCTCCCCTCTTGAAGTCTGTCTTGGTTCTGAATGAGGCATTAGATAATGCTATTTTTGAGGAAGATGTAAAACTTTCAAAGACTGCAATTTTCTTTGCGGTCGTGGATCCTGATAGGGTCTCGACTAGGAAATATATGGATGAATGGTTCAAAAATGTTTGGGAAAAGAAATTAGGGTTTTATTTCTACTATTGTCAAATGGTGCAAAAAGGTTTATTTGTGGTTTTTTTTAATAACCCTAAACCTCAACAAGAAATTGTCAATAAGGAATTTTGGAGTGTTGGGAGATTAACATTTCGAGCCCTGGCATGGCATCCAGAGGCATTGGATAAGGAGGTGTTGGCCTTGTCTAGCCCCCGATGCTTAGTTATTAAACATGTTCCCCCTCGACTCTGGAAATTTGTTCCTCTGATGCTCGAGCCATATGGCAAAGTCTTGAGAACTGATGAGACTAAGTCTCCTCTACCCCATTCGGATGTGCGGGTTTTGGTCTCCTTAACCCCGAGAATGGATCTTCTACAGATCCTTGAAATTAAACTTAAATCTGGAATGATAACCTTTGCTTTGGAAACCCTCGGTGGTGTTAATGTGTGTTATCTCTGTCATAGAGAGGGGCATATTAGAAGGAACTGTCCGTTACTAAAGAATAAGAATAACAAAACTTCTGCCTATGCCGGCAACAATGTTAATAAACAACCCCCGCCAAAGTTTGGAAGGGATGAAAATTATTCGAGGAGGATTAAGGATTGCGGCCTCTCCCTGAGGACAGATAACCAGAATAAAAAGGCCACTTTCTCAAAAGAGGACACCACCCAAAATAAAGAAAGCATTACTTCTCTAACTCAGGATTTGAACACATCCATGGCTAATAATTACACAGAGGAGATGGACACTAACAATAGTAGGGAATGTAATTCACCTTCCCGTCAAAATGAATTAAAAGAGCCTCCTAACAATGGCAAACTTAATGCGTAGCAATTGGCATTACAAAAAATTAGGCAAATGAAGCGGCCCAAAGAAAACAATACTAACTCAGTAAAAGAGATCTACTCATTTTATGATAAATGCTTCAGAGAACTAGATATTGCTGGTGTAATAGAGGAAACACAAACTATGGGCTATCATGAGAATGTAGGGGACTTGATCCCCGAAAACCTTGGGGTATGCCCCACTAAACTTATTGATAAACCAGAGTCCTTGAACTCTGGCAGATAGACTAACAAGGTTGAGTATTCCCAACCTGTGGGCGCTGAGATAGATTCGAGACCAAATTTGGATTGCAACACCATTGCTTTTGTAACTGGAAATGAGAAGGAGGATGAAACTCAGATTTCAAATCTGGCACTAGCAACTATTAACTCCCTTGATGGGGTGATCAGTTCAGATTGGTTTGCCTCCCAGTCGGGCATGGATTTTGCAGATGACCTAGGGATTCTCTCTACTAGGGAAGCCATTGATGGGGAAGGAGTTCCTATTGAGGTGCTAGTTAAAAAAACTAGGAGATACAAAATGAAGAAAGGAATGGATGGTACAAAAGTGCAGGAGGAAAGCGAGAATAATCACCTTTTGAAAGATAAAAGAAAGAAACTTAGTGGGGTGATCCTTCCACCCAATGCAAAAACAATTGAGGCAGAAAATAAACTACCTAAATGTTTTGATAACTTTGGGTGTGATAAAGGCCCCTTAATTAATGAACAAAAGAATGGAAGTTAATTGTCTTTCTTGGAATGTAAGGGGTCTTGAGACCCCTGATAAAAAGCATATGGTCAGGAGACTGGTTGCTCAAAAAAAGGAGAAGGATTTTGTGCTATTGCAAGAAGTCAAATCCATTGGCTTTGCCTTGGAGACTAGCCTGAAGGTAATCTGGAAGGATGCTTCCCAACTTGTCACCAAACATGAAAAGGGTAAGGGAGGGGCTGTTATTCTAATGGCCAACAACTGGAATCAGTATGTGGTAAGCTTTGGAGTTTCTCCTTGCAACAGCATTGTATGGGCAATTTTGAAGAAGAAAGAGGATTGCTTTGGTATTTGTTCGGTTTATGCTCCTAATGACTACAAAGACAGGGTCTTGCTCTGGAATTGGATGTTCAATCTTCAAGATATCCCTTGGATTTTAGGGGGTGATTTTAATTTTGTTGAAAAGGAGGGAGACAAATATGGGGGAGTGGGTCATGATTGGAAAGAATATGAGAAATTTCATTGGTTGAGGTTAAAATCCAAGCTAAATCTTGAGGATCCCATTGAAGGCCAGAAGAAGGATTGTAAAGATATTTGGTTCACTTGGTCTAATTTTCAGAAAAGTGGAAGGAGAGTTCTTTGCAGGCTTGATAGGTTTTATATTAATGGGGCCTTCTTCTCGGCTGCTCCAATCAAGGATGGATGGAAGGTGGACGTTAAACCATACTCTCTCTCTCTGATCATCATCCAATAAGAGCTAAGTTTATGCCTAAGAATGGAGTAACATCAAATGCAGGGTCCAAAAATGGATTTTGTCTTAACACCAGCCTTCTTAAATGAGTGGTGGGACTTGAATGTTAAAGGTTGGAAGATTCAATTCCAAACTATAGGGAGAAAGAAGGCCAAGGATGGGAGCAAAAAGGAGACCATCTTACAGGACATTCTTTTCAAGGCTGAATCAGAAGTCCAAAATAGCCCTAATGACAACTCCCTAATTGATAAACTTACTGCTGCCAGAGATAATCTTAGGAGATTTAAAACCAACAAGGTTAAAGGACTGAAAATTAGAGCCAAAATGAATTGGCTTGAGAATGGAGACAAAGGAACAAAATTTTCTTTTAGATATCTAAAGGAGAAGCAGGCCAGAGAACTGATTGACCAGATCAATGCAAATGGCAACATTCTAGTGAAACAAGATGAAATAAGAGAGCAATTTTTCCTCTTCTATCAGAGCCTCTTCACCTCTGAAGGGGATAATGAGTCCTGCTTTCAGGCTAGGGATTATATCAAGAGGATCATGCCCAAGCGGATTAGTAAGGAGGCAGCTATAGAGCTTGATAGAGAAATCTCTAAGGAGGATATAAGGAGAGCCATTCTCTCCCTCAAAAATGACAAATCTCCAGGACCTGATGGTCTCCCTACAGAATTTTACAAATCATTCATAGACTAGGCAAGTGATGATCTATATCTAGTTTATAAAGAGGCCTTTGAGAAAGGTTCCCTTGACAAAAATATTAACAGAGGAATCATTAAGTTGATTCCTAAAGAGGGGGACAAAAACCTTGTTAAGAATTGGAGGCACATTACTCTTTTGAATGTTTCTTATAAAATACTGGCAAATGCACTGGCTGAAAGACTGGCCAGTATTCTTCCCATCATCATCAATTCAACTCAAACTAGATTCATTAAGGGGAAATATATCTCGGAAAATCTTGTCACAAGCTGGGAGGCCATGAATTGGGCAAAGAATTCAGGACAAGATGCAGCAATGCTTTTGTTAGACTTTGAAAAAGCCTATGATAGGATTGAATGGGATTTTGTGCTTCTGGTACTAGAGGCTTTTGGTTTTCCAAGAACTTTTTGCTCTATGGTTAAGACTTTATTCCAAGATGCTTCTGCTCAAGTTGATGTCAATGGAGTTCTTTCACAGGAGATCCTTCTTGGGAGATCACTAAGGCAAGGCTTCCCTCTTGCACCTGCCCTGTTTGTTATTGCCTCCGATGCACTTCATTATGTCTTAAGGGATAGCTCAGTGGTCCCAAGGGTAAGAGGTATCAGATTGCCGGACTTGAATGAACTCATCAACCTTCAATTTGCTGATGATACATCTATCCTTTTGTAGCTTGATGAGGAAAACTTTGCAGTTCTAATGAGGAAGCTTGAGACCTTTTGTCTTGCTTCAGGGGCAAAAATTGCCCCTACAAAATCCTGCCTCCTTGGTTGGAAAGATAAGCCCCCTGATTGGGTAAGCAAGTATGGCATTCCATGGGGGGGTCCCCAGAAGCTGGTGAGATATCCTGGTATCCCATTTGCTATTGAGCCTAATCTAAAAGAAATGTGGTGCTAGATTAGAGATAAGATAGAGAAGAAATTAACAAAGTGGAACAAACAGTACCTCTCTTTTGCTGGGAGATTCCAAATCTGTCAAAAAGTTTTGTACTCCTATAGCATTTACTTTGCCTCTGTGTGGTTTTTTTGCTCTTACCAAATTAATGCTATTCAAAAAAGAATAAGAGAGTTTTTGTGGTCTGATGGTAAAGGGAAAAGGAAAAAGCATTTTATCAAATGGGAATGGTGCACCATCTCTAAGGTGCAAGGTGGTCTGGGGTTAAAAGATCTGAGGATTCAAGGCATTGCCTTGGCAACTAAATGGGTGATTGGTACCTTGGATGGTGAGGAACCATGGAAAGTGCTCATCAGATATAACATTGCCAATGTTGTGCCTAAACATGCTAAATTCTGGAAGCTCCTTCCTTTCAGTGATATTCTTAGTTGTGAGTGGCCTATGTCACCTGCAGGATCCAATGTTTTTAGAACCATATGGAAGGCTTGGGAAATTATCAAAAAGAACCTATCCAACTGCCACTTCACCAAGGGTGATAATAAGGTCATCTTTGCCAATAGATCTATTTGTTGGAATCTGAAGCATAAAGGAAAGCCTTTAGCTCTAATTCAAGGTTGTTCTGCTAAAAGTTGGGCTCAAAAAGGGATTCTTTGTTTTAATGATGTTTTGAAAAATGGAAGATTGAAGGATTGGAATGATCTAAGTTCAGAATTTAACATCCCTCAAAGTAACTGGAGAACTTACACTGTGTTGAGAGAGGTGTAATGTCCCCTTCTCGAGCGTGATCAATTTAGTTGACCGTTGGCCTATTCTAGAGACCCGTAGGCTACTCGGAGGGTAAAATTAGGGTTTCCCGTTTTGGAGGATGTTGTTGTTCGAAATTTGGAGATTGAATTGCGGATTCCTTTTGGGTTTTCAGAGAGCTTCGTAGTGGTATGACTTGCAGTGCGATCTGAGCACCTTCAAGAATTTACTATTTTTAGTAAATTCTATTTCTGGCAGTGGTCTTGTGATTTTCAGTGTAGTTCACTCTCTTCTTCAGCCAGTTCAGTTGGTTTGTTCATTTGTGGCCTTGGGATGCTTTTTGGAGAGATAAGTTAAGTTGATTTAAATAATGTTATATTTTAATGTTGACCCCTTGGCCTAGTTGCATCACTTCAAGTTGTTTTAAAAGGGTGGTTTTCATGGGTGGACGCCTCATAGGAGGTAATTTAATATTTTCTTAAGGTCTAAAATCATGCTTAAAAAGGGACACCAACTTTGTTGAGGAGATTATTTTAAAATAAAGTCAAATTAGCTTTGAGAAAAGGGACGCCATCCAAGGAGGGAAATATGAACAATTCAAATTTGAAAATTAGGGCGCCTTCTTGATGCTTCTAGAAGATTCCTCTCAAGCTTATAAAAAGAGGCCTTTGCTCTTCAGTTGAACATCCCATGTCTTCAGTAAAGTTATGCTACCGAAATGGTATCAGGATTGCTTCGAGGAATGAATGCCTCCTAGCCTTGGCTCGACTTCTTGCTTGAAAGATAGCAACTAGTGGAGATGTTAGCTTGTAGTTGAGTGGATTTTTGTAGTGAGATTTGCATTGTAGCAATTGTTTGCATCTGTAGTTCAGTTTCTTGCATTATAGTAAAATTCTGGAGTTGCTGATTCAATATAGCTGAATGTTGTTTTTGCTCATACATCAGAAAATAAAAATAATCTCATTCTGGGTATTGTTTCATTGTATCTCATTGATAAGGGCGCCCCTCTTGACAAATTTGCAGATTTTATTATCAAACATTGGATTTTATAGAAGCTAAGTCGCCCTCCTTGAAGGGTCGTACCATTCAAAGTCTTCTTGAAATTCGTGCCAAAAAATATACAGCAGTTTGGGTCAGTTTTATGGTTCTTACTTGGGCGCCATCATTCTAGGAAGCTAATGCATTTGATTTGGAGTCATTTGGGTGAGTCTAGTGTGAGTTGCAAACATTTTAGTAGGGTTTTGTGTTGCTGGTTATGCATTTTCAGTCCATGTTCTGTCATATCATATTTAGGTAAATGCATTTTGGTGAAGGGTTTGTGACCGGAATGTCTTATTAAGCTTTGGAGAGATCTTATTTCATTATTGCAGCATTGGAGAGCTTCTAATCTTATGTTCTTGGCAGGCAATCTAATTCATTGTAAGCTGAACAGTAGTACTGTCAACATTCTCATCTATCTTCTACTTTTACTCATTGTAATACCCGTTGAATAAGTGGAAGAGGCTGGCTTGCCGCCTATTTACATTTTGAACTTGCATTGTAATATCATGTTGCTGATCAATTGAGTCATCACTGCATTACATGGATCCTCTGACCATATGCTCGCCACCTCTCGGCGCATTCTTGGTTAGAGTTACTTTCAGTTGGTAGCTTGTAGGGATCCTCTGACCATATGCTCCCCATCTCTCGGCGCATTCTTGGTTAGAGTTACTCAGTTTAACAGTGCATTAAGATCCTCTGACCATATGCTCACACCTTGCCCAACTCCGGATCCTGGTGTACATCCTTGGTTAGAGTTGTATTCCGCATTGTTTTGGTTTAAGAGCTAACCCTAACAGATGTGTGTTGCATTGCTTATTGTAATCAAAAATTGAAAAAATTGGTCCGGAATTTTACAAGAGGCCTGTGGCCATCTCAAAATTCCAGTTGAAATCAAAAATGATTCCCTCCCATATAAAGAATTTTTGTGGCATAATGGTAACAAAATAATGAATGTTAAAGTTAAAGAAATCTATACAATGTTAACTGAACAGGTGGATATAACAGAACACATGAATAAATCTTGGCAAATGAATTTGAACAAAGATCAATGGCAAAGAATTTTCTTGAAAAATTGGCAAAAAGAGTTGGAGGCCAAAAAGGCCTACTTCAGATGGCTCTTGATCTTACAGAAGCTCCCTTATAAAAGCAAAATAGATGATATTGATGTCTACTCTTTATGTAGAAAGCTTGAATCATTATCTCATATATTCTTTGATTGCATTTTTGCTAAGGAAATTTAGAATATGTTTTGCATATCTCATAATGTTTGGGGGAATAATGGGGGTATATCCCCTAAAAATATACTTTTTATTCAAAAATGCAAAATAAGCAAAACTCGTGCTTTATTCTGGCATATCCTTTCAACTGAAATTTTGTGGGCAATTTGGAAAGCTCGGAATGAAGACCGATTCCAAGGTAGGAGGAGATTGCTTACTCAGTCCTATAAGGGACTCATATTTTATAATGTTGCTATGCAGGTTTTCATCACTCTGGAGCTTTTGAAGAACAAATTCTGGAAGTACTTCGAAAACAGAGAAATCACTATTGAAAACCAGATATAGTCATATGTGGCAGGAAGGTCACCCTGGGGCAGAGGTATTCCTACGGGCTCTACAGGCCTTTAGAAAATAACTAAAAGAAGAGCAGAAGACTAATCCTAGTTTGAACAAAGGTAAAGAGGTGGTTATTGTGCTAATGGAACAACAGAGGAACAAAGTCCCTAGTATGTCAGTTGAGGAGGTTAATGTGGCTAAGGCACTGGTGGCTCTTGGTGAAGCTAATAGTTCAGTTCAATCTGGTTAAATTCCGGCCAGTGATATCCTTTTTGTCTTGACTCCTTTGTACATAGGGCTGATATATATATGTTGATCTCTCTTTTGATGTATATTTGTAATTACAGCTCTCTAATCTTGATGTATATTTTTTGGGGGTAATACTTGAAACTGATACTCTAAGGGTGTATTTCTCTTTGTTTTAGGGTCCGGGATGGGGTTGTATTTCTTGTATTTTGGGGTGTAGGTTGTGTCTGTTTTTGCAGGGCCTCCTTGCAGCACAGGACTGATACTCTGATACTCTTTCTCTAATATACTGTGTAATGATCTCTTTATATTTAACATATAAATTGTTTGGACACGAGCACCTTGCATAGACATAGAGTCCCACAACAATTTTTGTTTGGTGGTCATTTTTTAGTGTTTTTTCACTTGTCACCTTCCCAGGTCAATGAAAACAGCTTGAAAAGATTCCAAATGAGTCATCAACCTCTTCCTCTTCCCTCCTCTTCTCATTTTATTGGGAATCTAATTTTTAAGTTTTAGAACTCTCTCTCTCTCTTGGCTCTCTTGGCTCTTAGAACACTCTCAAGCTCTCTCACAGTTCTCTTAAGTGATTTTCTAACACTCTCTCACAACTCTCTTATTCTCTTGGCTTTCTCAAGCCTCTACAGGTAATATTATTATAGATTCTTATTGTCATTACAAGCATTTTCTTCCGTTATGCCCCCGACCACCTTGGGATTATCACATCCTTTCAATGTCTTATTTAGTCATTGTTCTTATTCTAGATGTTCTTATTTCTAGATGCACTTTGAATAAGAACACACACTATTTTATTTCTCTCTAACTATCTTGGCTGTCTATGGAGGTTGAAAGACAAAAACAAGGGTTTGACTAAGGCCAGCCCCTAAATAGCCCCAAACATTTTTCCTTTTCCTTGTTCTTGCAGGTATTTTGAGAGCACTCAACCACACAAAGGTTTGCAAGCGTTTTCTTGTCTACTGTTCATTTAAAAAAATTTAAATCTTATTATTAGTAATAACAAGGGATTAGCAATATTAAAAAAAGCAACCTTAATCACAAACCAATACCACACGCAATGTAATAGTTCATGTTCACCTATACTCTGCCTCAAAGGTGGACAACATTGCTACACCACACAATCTGCCATTCAATATTTCTATACACTCTGCCTCAAAAGTGGACAATGTTGCTACCCCATGCATGACCAAGTACTAGGATTGACTCCAACTAGAAGCAAGCCTCCACTCACCATAAATAAAAGGGCATGCATATCCCAATTCTTCATCAAGCAATAAGATCCAACTCCCATAGGTACATAAGAGAAAGCTAGTCCTAATAACATGTAAAAACCATGAGGTAGTAAAATCCCCCCTAGAGAGAGATTTTATGGAGAATCTACCCAACTACTCATGATGGCAAATGATAAAGCAATCTGTGATTTTGAACAATAGGTCAGTCACTCCAAGCTACCAACCCTATGAACAAGCTTCAAAACTTGTAACATCCAAACATGCACGTTGAAAATATGAAGCAAATCATTGGAAAACCAATCATCCAAATAAGTCAAAATGTTTTAACTTGCCATATAAATGTAGTATCACAAAATACCCCAAAAAAATGCATATCATTTAAAAGCAACACAATGTAAAGCAACATGTCCTAGTGAGATCCACATCATCTACCACCATACCCTAAGTCTAGACCCTACAACCTTGAAAATATCACCAAGGAAACATAGCATGATTAGAATCTACAACACAACTGTATGTCCACCACATATGATCCTAGAACCATTAGGTGAATACAAGATGATCTTGTTCTCAATCAAAGGTGGCAAGTATCATTCCACCAAAAACATAACGGAAAACAAGTCTTTAAATAAATGACCTCCAACATCCTTCTATAGTAACTTTACAAATTACAAATGAAATTAACATAATCATTCTCTCAATGGGAATCTTTTGTATAAATAAAAACATATATTGATTTGGAAGAATGTACAATAAAGGAGGGAAGATATAAATCATGCAGACCTTGCAAAAATTACAAAACGATTACTTTCAATGTATTAGACTATAGTTCCAATTTAAAAAAAATGTAAAGAAAAGCAGCTATTTAGTACAAAATTGTTGTTGACAAAGCCAAAGAGGCATGCATAGAGATATGACACTATTATTTACATCAAAAACACAAAAATTCAAGTTGAAGAAAACAAATTGGCTTGCATTGAGACATGACACTATTATTTACATTAAAAACACCAGAGTTCATGCTCAAAACGTCAAATAACAATATGCAACAACTACTTCCCTAGGCAATGGTAGTTGTGGGGGTAGCAAAGTCAGCCTTTTTGTAGTTAGTTCAAAGGTTAGTGAAGAACTGACCCTCATTGGTTGATAACATATCATTCTTGCCCAAAGAGGCAATAATCTACAAAAAATCACGATTAATCATGATTTTTATTGAAACGACAGGTGGCGTGATTTTTTCATTCCCTTAAAATATCATGATTCTTCAAAAAATCATTGACCCGAAAAAGTCACAATTTTCAACGATTTTATAGTGCTAAAATTATGTCTAAAACATCCCATCCTGCTCTCAAGAAACCAAAACCTAAAAACGCACCAACATTAGTGTTACCCCAAGTTTCTGGGACAGGAACGGTAGGGGACGACGGGACGAGTCCCCAAGTTTCTGATTTTTTGGGCCAAATTTAGGGACGGTGGGGGGGACAGCTATATAAAATATAGAAAAATTTAAAATATATAGGGAAACTTTAAATATTCATATGAAAACATGGATAAAGCATGCATATACATTATAGAAACTTAGCATATAACATTTGTGTTAAGAGTTCATTGTTAATACTCAATATGCATTCAGAATTCATAATTCATTATGTGATATTAAAAATAGTACACCGTTGTCGTCCCCTGGCCGTCCCTGTCCACGGGACATTTCTGAGATGGGGACAAGGGGATTTAGACCGGGGGACACGTCCCTCAGTAACACTGACCAACACATTAAATATTGCAATTGCACAACCTATTTCAAGCACAACTACAAACTCAACCGCCACATGGGACATGTAAAAAAGGTGGATTATCTATTGACGAGTCAAATTCGAGCAAGGAAACAGAGGAAGTGAACAGAGGTAGGAAAACTAAAAATTTTAATATGCAAAAGAAATAAACTGTTAAATATTTTTGATAGGCGAACAAACGTTTTCAATTTGCAATAATATCAAACATGGCCAAAATTGGTATCACTTTGCAAGTGTTAAATATTTTCGGTTTTATACTTTTGTTTTTGTAAGGGACATTTAGCTTATGTTTATAGCCTGTCTCCTCCCATTCTTTTGTAATGCATCACGATTCACAATATAAAAGATGAAGGTAATTATTATTTTATTTAACCACCCATCAAATGAGACTTCAATTTAGTTTAAAAGGCTAACAACCTACCCATGTAACAACAATCCATGATTTTGTCACATTTTATATACAAGAAACCACATAACATGACACACAGAAACAAAAATGTTAAAAGAAAAAATCAACTCTGAAATTCACATCCACATGCGACACAAATTTAAATATAAAATGTTTTCCTATTATTTCATAAAAGTTATATCTTCTTCACATCTGGAGTTTCTTACTTTGTAAGAGTTTTTTTAAAACTCTATCCTTTGCCCCTCATTAAATATCTATTTTTAAACCTAATTTTGTTCTCTAAAAAAGAAAATAAATTTTAAATTTTGATGAAAGAAAGAAAGAATTTGACAGTACATCATGGAATCATGGAACACTACTTTGGAAATCAGCCCTGCTCAGGATCTTGGTATTTCTATAGTTGTGTAGGAAGTTGAGCCTCAAATATGAAATAATAAGTTCTTTTGGGAAGTTGTGTGCAAGGAAATTTTTAAATGACTTGTTACAAAATAAGTGCGCTGATCCAAAATACAAAGAAGGCATATTTAAATAATCTAGCTTCTAAAATCAGTTAAACTAGGGAAGTAGAAAGCAATTTGTTGCATGTTGGGCTTGAGTAACAAGGAAGCTTCTTCCAAAAAACATTTTAAAAGGAAGTGTTAGAGTAATCATGCATTAGGTAATAATTAATTACTCTTTAATTGATTATTAGTCCAATTTATTCTCATGCACTTAAGCTAAACTTAGGAGTTCTTTATTCAGTTAACTAACTATTTTTTGTTAATTGAAGAGAGCAATTATTAGGGTTGCTCCTATACAGCACTCAACCCTCATTGTATCATTTCTCTGAGATTTACTCTTTTGTTCTCTTGAACTCTCATCCTTTGAGGACTTTTGTTTTTCTTAAAGTTTCTTGAGGTTCTTTTGTAGCTTTTTCTTGTTGAGGAATATTGCACATATTGTTTGCAGATCTCTTGTGTGGAAGGTGTCTTTGTTCGTTGTTTGATCCTGTGGCTCGTGGTTTTGTGGTTTTTCACAATTCTATCATGATATCAAAGTGTGGATTCAATGAACCCCTTCTCGATTTATGAGTATTTTTCTTCAACTAGGGTCCCACCCTTAAGATGAACTTAGGGAGTAGCTAAAAACCCTAAAAAAAAATGTATGATGGGTCTCGACAAACAAGGCCTAGTGAGGTACCCATATGCAAACAAGAGATCTCTCACAATTGGAGAAAAGGAGAAAACCACAATGGGAGAAAACTCCTCTCCAAAAGAGAGAAAGGCGAATGAAGGACTGAAAGAGCCTCCGAATCAAGGTGTCAAGAATTGAGAAGCCCCCAACCAAAACAATGTCCAGAAAAATAGAAATATGTAGAACACTAAAGCACAAAGAAGCTATAGATTGTTGTCAAATGATGATTGATATATAGCTGAAATGAAGAACCTCCAAAAATAGGAATGCAAGAGTGTCCATATGTTAAATGATCCACGCGATCCATCTCACTAAAATGCATGCAACTAGGCGTTGATATACGTTGCATTGTAAAGTACATAGGAACAAGAACTAGATACGTAGATCACTCAAACCGCGAAACCAAGGAAGAATTAGCACCAACAATAGAAACCCCCCCATAATGCTAAAAAGGGAGAGCCATAACAAGTACACTAAAACTGTGTGAAACCAAAAAGTGCATGTAGGAGAAACAACCTGCAAATAAAAGGGTGTGCAAACTAAGACACACACTCATGAGGCAAGAATGACTAGGATTCACTATTGTCATGGAAGGGACACTCACTTGACAAAGGTGTGATGGCAAACCAAAGGAAAACAACAACCCCCCATGGCACTTTACATTATAGTGCGAGTACAAAAGGCACAACAGGATGTGCAAAATCCCCAAAAAATATACACTAGAATGGCACTTTATCTCAGTGCATCTAAAAAAGAGAAGTGCATGAAAAAGATGTCTACAATGCCCAAATAGAACAAAATACTAGAAATACATATAGAACAGCAAAAAATGAGTCATCCCATGCAAACAAGTTTCTAGGAAATAAAATGTCCAAGTAATTCACCAGAGTGTGAAAACACAAAAACTTGAATAAAATGTACCTGAAGAGCAATCTAAAAAAAATGCATGGATGGTTGTGGAGAGCCTTGAAAGACGGTTCCAATGCCCCTAGAATCGCGAAAAACGGAGAAACTCGTCAAAAGTTATGGGCTCGGTGTTGATGCTATCATACAGCGTCGGGTGTCTCCTTCTAGCCGTTCTCCTTTACATGATGATAAATTAAATTATAGCCAACGGCTATTTCATTTATAGACAGTGATTCACTTAATGAAGAGGCACGATTTGTATTAACAATATTTAATTATTGAGGTGCGAATTCATGAAGAGGCTCGATCTCAAGTGAAGCCAACTTCATTCTTGAAGAGACACAATTTCTTATGTAGCCGACTTCTTATTTGGCGCGATCTTCTATGAAGAGGTATTTCTTATTACTTGGTGGAGGCCGACTTGATGATACTTGAAGAGGCGTGTCTTCTCTCCTTGCATTGTATTTATATTTGATGGTTCTTTCATTGTTGATCATCCATTACATACATTCCATTCATATCAAGTGCGAGTTAGGGAGAAGTTCTTCAAGTGTAGATCGAGTTATTGAGTGAATGTTGAGTTTATCATCTATAGATTGCAGCTTATTGTTTCTGTAGTTGCATCAGATTGTGGTGCACATTATAGGCCTTCATATTGGCCTCTATTGTAAAGCAGACTTCATTGTTGATTCAATATATAAGTGATATATTGTTGTTGGGTTTTTCTCCCTCAAGAGGAGGGTTTTCCCAGGGTATCTGTTGTGTTATTGTGTCTGATTTGAATTAATTTTTCTGTGCATTAAATCTGATCATAAATTTAACACTTGGAACTAAAAATAGCACCTCTGACTTCAGTAGGCTGTAGAATGCACCAACAGCAAAAACAGAGAATAAAACCAACACCATTGGATAGTGCTCAGAACCAACTTTCTAACGATATCTTGTTTGCCCAATTTTGATACCCGAATGAACAGTTATGCCCATTTTCCCAATTTTGCCTATTTTACAAAAAAACCAAAAAACAAATTAGCCCCCCCAAGGGTTGGGCACTAGTTGCCCATATGACCCTGGGTGGTGGATTTTTTTTGTTTTTTGTTTTTTTCAGTTTTTTTTTGCTTCAAAAAAGCAATAAACAAAGAAGATTTCAAAGTTCCTCCTATAACTCTAGTTGAAGAAAAAACCTCATAAATCAAAAAGGGGTTCGCTGAATCCACGCTCTAATACCATGTTAGAATTGTGAAAAACCACAAAACCACAAGCCACAAGATCAAACAACGAACAAAAACACCTTCCACGTAAGAGATCTACAAACAATATGTGCAATATTCCTCAACAAGAAAAAGCTAAAAAAGAACCTCAAGAAATTTCAACGAAAACAAAAGTCCTCAAAGGTTCAGAGTTCAAGAGAACAAAAGAGTAAATCTCAAGGTGCAAGAGACTATCAAAAGATATGAAAGCTTGAGAATTAATTACAATTAGGGTTAAGAGCTATATAGAAGCAACCCTAGTAATTGTTCACTTCAGTTAACAAAGAAGCACTTAGTTAACTTAATAAAGAACTCCTAAGTTTAGCTTAAGTGCATGAGAATAAATTAGAGTAATAATTCATTAAACATTAATTAATTATTAGCTAATGCGTGATAACTCTAACAGGAAGAAATGAAAAAATGCAACAGTGAACCCTCTTTACAAAGAACACATTTACAAAAGCAACAATGATATAGTTTTATGTAAGGAAACCAGCAATACTTGGAATGAATAAACATATTAAATGATTTACAAACTTGCTCACAAAGCATTCCCCTAGGGAGGCATGTTCAAATGCCCGACTTCTAGCATTTGGGTTGGCACAAGCAAGTTTGTCCTTGTGCCATTTGAATTTCCAATTGTTGGAAGCACACTTAGCTCTCTCTCAAGAAGATATAAAGAAACCATCATATATGCCAACTGGTGATATCAACCTCTATTGTGCTGCCTTGATTTACTTTAGGAGAAAATATATAATTAATTTTTTGATAAAGATTCATGTGTTTCTGCTATAATCTTTTTGTATACTCGTTTTTCTTGGAGTATTTCTTTGTCTAAGTACTATTGATGCGTGTTTTATGACACAACAAACATTCTAGAATAAAGTGTCGAAGACGCTATATCCCCTCTTGAAGAACTACCTCGTATGCTAAGATTGCAAGTGAGATCATACGGTAATTCCAATGTTTAAGATGAGTGCGGATAAGCTCTGTGGTTTTTGATGTGATTTGCTGAGGGGCACAATTGGGATTTAGCTCTGGTAGGTTACTCAAAAAAGTGAAGACATAAATACAGTATCATTTTGGGATTTTCTGACTTTATATAAAAAAAGGTGAAAAAGAGTAAGGGTTTTAGAAATCCTATGCTATTCCTAAGAAATCAAGAGACGACAAAGATTGAATGAAACCAAATAAACAATACTCTGCTTCGCCACGCTAAACAACAACTACACAAAGCATGTGCAATCTTCTGGGAATGTGCTTATGATTTTCACGTCATGAATAACTACCATCAAATCGAACAGTAATTATCCAAACAAAAGTTAAGCATCCACGATAACGCTCAGTCTAACTTTACACATTGAATGAAAAGCATTCACTCAAAGAAATTATGAGCTAATTCTCACTAATCTTCGTTATCAATCTGTCATTCTTTTAACATAAATTTAAATTTTAATTCAAATTTACTGGACGAAAGAGAGAATATGCGACCATGCAACCATTTGACAATCAAAGGATTCAAGGCACCTCATGCATCATGAACTTTATTATCAGAATAGTGTTTTCACAACAATCTCATAAAAACTCTCTCTTATTCTCTACAATCTAATTCTTATAATATCTTCTCCTATATCTCTATTCAATTCCTAATAAAATGTGAGAGTGGGCGGGGTGGGGGGGGGTTATATAGCAATCCCAAATTACAATGAATGGCCGAGATTAAAATGAAATCAATGGCCGAGATTAAACACAACTAAACCCTAATTAGGGTTTCCAAAACATCAACCAGTTAACTGGAGAGAACTTCAGACATCTGGAGCGGCATCCTTATCCACTTGTATGGCATCACGTTCAGCGAACCTGGACACGATCAAGCTAACCTCCTCCATGGCAATGTCCGGCAGCACGTTGACGTTGTATTCTAGCAAGTCCAAGCTCTCAGCACATTCTGCAAAAGTGGTCGCCCATTCTAGTTCCTATAGCAAGAAAGTATTTCTGACAGTCATGAAGTCGAATACCCTTGTGAAGTTTTCTTTCATGATTGGCTTAGAGATGGTGGAGAAAATTTTCTGCACTTGTTCTTTTAAATTCTTTGGCCGCAAGTGTTTCTTTCAGACAGTGTCTTTGTCAAGCATATCTGCAGCCATCTGGTAAACTTTACTCTAAATCTCCTTTGCCTGTTCTTCAACTTTGGCGCCATCCTACTTTACCTTTTCCAGGACTCCTCTTCATGAAATCAGAGCATAATACCATCCGCTGAAATCATACGCAACTCCGGCTTCAATAACCCTGTCATCAATCAACCTTTGCTTCGAGATGCCTTTTAATTCTCGAATACATGGGATAATCCTACTCTAAATATCTTTGAGGCCACCCCATGATTCTGCTAAGTCTACAACTCGTGATAGTAGAAAGGAAGCTTGTTCGTACACATGTGCCAGCTTTTCTGCAAATGCCACCACCTCTTCTTTCCTTCCATCCATCCAATCTTTAGCCTCTCTTGTTGTAGTCAACTCTTCCTCAAAATTTCTGACTGGTTCTAGTGAAGAATTTGGAAGTGGAGGTGCCGGTTGGTCACCTTGATTGAGTGGCCTGGTAAGATGCTGGATATAGTCTTTTAGGCGCTCAATCTCTTTTTTATATTCTTTTTTCTTGGCCACTTCCCTTTCCAGCCTGGACTTGATGGTGGCAACGGAATTGTCTAAGTCCTCAACTTCTTGCCCTTTCGTTGTTGGACCCATGTCAATGGTCGTGACGGCATATTCATCCGGGGCAATCTCATCCTGGAACTTATCGGCTATAGGTATTGCAACTTGCACTATGCGATTGCCAGCCTCATCCCTTTGGATGGTAGAAAATTTTCTGGATTTCTTTCTTGTGGCAATTTGCTCTAGCCTCGTTAAGAAATCGATGGCATCATCTTCTTTAGGAACCTCTACTGGCGCCTTTCTCTTTAATCTTTCTTTTAGCCAATCTGGGATGGTTGGACGCTCAATTCCGTCCTCCTGTTGACCTTGGATTTCTTGAATATCCCGCACTTCTTGCTCTTCCTGAATCTCTGGCATATTATGAAGTTCTTGTATATTTGGAATTTCCTACACGGATGGTTCCTCTTGGATTCCTTTGAGGGCGGAAATCATTCCTTCCTCGAATTCTCCATCCATAATATCTGTATCATTGTCTGATTCTAGGATCTCAGTGCATGTAGGAGAAGGTTGAGTATCGTCCTCCAGTTGTATTGGCTCCACATCTCCGACTGGGGAAGGAATCCTGACATTCTCCAAAGACTCTTTATCCATGGCGAGTATTTCTTCTATATTTCTAGAAGTGGCCAACTGAAGAGGTCTAGATTTGTGCTTCTTTTGAGAAGGCCCTTCATCTATCATTTTATCCTTGTCCTGTTTTGCAGATTTACCAATTTCTTTCCTCTTTCTCAAGTTGGCAGCATCTGTTGGCCCATCTCCACGAGATGCACCGGCATTTGAAGAACAGGACTCTGTACTGCCCATCAATTCATACGTGAATTGCACATTTCTCTGCCTTAGAGTTTCTACCTGCCGATCTATCCACCATTGAGAATATTTGAAAACAGGCCGCATGAATGTGGCCAGGTCACCCATCTCAGGCTCAGACCATCTCACAGGAAGGAGTGGCTCGTTCTCATCGAAGCCTGGCTGCAAATATACTCTGTCATCCTCCAGTTGATCAAGTACTTTGAAAAGTTTCGTTGCCCTTATCATACTTAGTGGCAATCTTGACCACAACCTCTTCCTCACATCATATTCATCAGCTGCATTAGCCCAGAAGTCTTCTAAGTCTACCCGGTGCTTGTATTTCTCTTCGTCCATCGTTCCAATGTGATGGAGAGGATCAAAGTCATTCCTTGGTTTGTATGAGATGAATGGATACTTTTGTATCTCCAGTCAGGCACTCTCTGCTGCTTGCGCCGTTGGACATGATTCCTCCATATTGCCGATGAAAAAAGGAAAAGTGACAGATGCTTTCTGTTTTGGCCTTTGGATATTCTGATATGCTTCCAATTGCCTTAGAACTTCCAACAAAACCATTTTGTTGGTCGGATAGATGGGCAATCTATAAGGACGTTATGAGAATCCTTGAATCCTGATGTAAGTAAACTTGGGATACTGAATGAACCAGGATCCATATCGGCTGATTAGACTCTTGGCCTCATGGGTGAGTCTTTGATGTGTTCCGCCTTGGAGAAGCCGAGTGATGTACATAAGGAAGGCGTCATGTGCTCTTCGGAAATGTGACTTCTCTTTTAGTTGCAACTGTGGATAACAATCATAGGCCTTGAGCTGTCCTTCGCCGTTGCCAACCACACCCTTGCAAACCAAGCCAGAATACTTGTAATACCTCGCAAGCGAATATATGACGTACGAGCTCATGTGAAAGGTCTTGGTTTCCTCCAGGTTAACCAACTGCTCATGGAGGCTATCACTGATCATTCTGGACCAGTTAAACATCTTGACTCCGGTAATTATTTCATCAATGAAATAATACATCCAGTTTTCGAAAGGTGCACCATGAGGATTACCTACTATTTTGTTTAGCAGCAAGACGATGTCGCCATATTCCTCTTTGAAATGTGTGTTCTGACCAACTTCTTCGGCATCTTCCCTGCAATAGGTTTGGGCTTCAGTAACCAAGTCTTGTTTATGTTTGATGCACAAAGGTCTCGTTGGTTCTAGTAAAGCTTAAGTGCATCCTCCTTAGTGCGGTAAGACGTTCGGTTGTAAACTGGAATTCCGAAAGTTTCTTGAATGGCTGGCTCGGACAAGTATGCGAGAACTCTTCCATCAGGGGCTTCTACTTGCCTTTCTCGTGCATTATAGTGCAATGCACATTCCACCATAAGTTCCGAACACTCTTTTGCTGGCGGAAATCCAGCTGCGTGAACAATTCTATTGCGCATCATTCTTCTCGCAATTGGCGTAGGCAGACGTCCATCGCTTCCGTACATTCTTTCCTTGAAGTCATCGAGGTCAACGTGGCCAAGATTGGTGTCCATAATGTGCTCCCATTTGGATTTGATCTTTGACTGCAGCTGCACACCCTTGCTGGCAAACTTCATCTTTACCTTCTCGAAAATAAATCTGCAAGAAAAAGCAAAGAGAAAATTTAGAATTCGAAATTTAAATCACTTTGAAAGATAGTCCAGCTAGTTGTCAAATCAGACTTCGTGAAGAATCAAGCTGGAAAGAAAATAAATGATGAATTTTTTACGCCAAAATGAAGTGGAAAAAGAAAATCTGCCTGGCTCTTCTGGACAAAAGAAAGTCACGATCACAATGCTGGCTGGGATGAATTTATTTCCTTCACTTTGCTGCAAACTTTCTCAACTTTCGCGCCTTAGACAAATTTCTTCTCACACTTTTCTTTCGAAAATTGAATGATTGTAAAAATGATAAGTGAATTCAATTATAGAGATGAGAAAATTGATCCATTTAGCAAATTTCCATTGTTTCCTTTAAATCGAGTTTAAACTTAGCTTGGACTTCGCTTCCGAGTGGCAAGTTTTATCTTTAACGATAGTATCTGTGAAAGTTTCCAAATTCAACGCTAGTTCAATAAAGCTCTTTTTGTCTTTTTTCCAATTTCGATTTTTTAAAACTTATCTCTTTGGGGTGTTGGAAAATAAATAATTAAAATAATTAAAATTTATTTTATGTGTCATTTCCAACCTGTTAATTTTTATGGCAAATTATTTTTGTCTAAGGCAATTTTGATTTTCGAAATTTGCCATTTGCCTTGGGCGAAATTTTTCTTCCAAAATTATTTTGTCATAATTTCTATCGTCCGATTTTATTTTTCCATAATTTCTTTCGTCGAATTTTATTTGGCCATAAATTTCTTTCATCCAATTTTATTTGGCCATAAATTTCTTTCGTCCAATTTTACTTGGCCATAAATTTCTTTCTTCCAAAGTCTTTAGCAAAATGTCAAACTTAGGAAAATATTTCAATTTCTTCTAAGTATGGCGAAATTTTCAAGGCCAAGCATATTTTTTTTAATTTTTCAAAGCCCATACTTAGGCAAAATTTAAGATTTTTTTTTTACTCCTCTAAGTATGGCGGACTTGCTAGTTGCTTAGGCCACTTAATTTCCTTCCATTCTCTCATGCCAACACCTCATGGACTAGGCGGATTTCACCAAGTGTTGAGCTATTTTCATTGGAGCGGACTTGACCAATATTTATGCCACTTTGGAGCGGACTTAGCTTTAGTTTGTGTCATCTTACATGCGGCGGACTTCACCTCTTTCCTTGCCATTTAATACTTGACCAAGGGCAGACTTCACTTCATTCTTTGCCACTTTGCATGGGGCGGACTTCATACCATGCCATGCCATTGTCTTCTTCCAAAGGCGGACTTCACCTCTTTCCTTGCCATTTAACATTCTTCAAGGGCGGACTTAGCATGACTTCTTGCCACTTCAAGGCGGACTTCATCAAATGTCTAGCCACTTTGTGTTTTATCCAAGGCGGACTTGGGCTTGTGTCTTGCCATTTCATCTTTGGCCAAGGGCGGACTTGCCTCTTTCCTTTGCCACTCAAGGGTAGACTTCATCAAATTCTTTGCCATTGGGGGGCGGACTTCATATGATGTTGTGCCATTTCCTTATGCTGTTGGGCGGAGTTTGCTTATAGTCAAGCCATTGAAGGGCGTACTTCACCTTCAGCATTGCCATTGACATTACTTGGCTGAAGCTATTCACCATTAACTTTTCCTTTATCCTTCATGCTGGTTATAAATCTTGGCCATGCTTCCATGAACTCTTGCCATGAATTGCAGTCATACCTGGGCCATTTCGCCATGAATTTCTCAGATTTTTCAGTCTCCTCCATGAATTCTTCAGATTTCTTCATGGTTTTCCAGATTTTTCACCATTCTTTTCAATTTGTTGACTGATTTTTCATTTTATTCACCATTTTTCTGTGATTTTTTCCAGATTTTTCACCATTTTCTGTGATTTTCCAGAATTTCTCCATGAATTCAAAAAATTTCAAATCAATTTTCTGAGAGTTTCGTTGAGTTTTTCGAACTTCTGAGTGGATTTTCGAAATCCTGACCCCTTCCCAATATAGAAACTTTCTAAAAATAGAAATTTTCCAAAAATAGCAACTTTCTAAAAATAGACCATAAAAAATAGGGATCTCAGAATTGCTCAAAAGTGCCAAAAAAGTAGGTCCTAAAAAATAGGGGGCCAGAGTGAAAACCCTAAAAAGTAGGAGGTGTCGGAATTGACTGAAATGACAGTCGATCTTCGTCTCCCAAGCCTCCTAAGCATGATGGCGATGTTTGCACAACGATCCAGGCTAAAACTCTTTTGCTTGACTCGGGTAACCATTCAAAATTCAGACTCAAATCCCCCAAACAGAGACCAGACAAAACGAGACGCGTGACAGCAAAACCCCAAAAAGCAAACTACAAGGGTCCCCATTTGCAATGGGGCGAGGTGTGAATTAGGTCACAACAAGTACAACCACAACTTATGATCTAATTTGAGCTTGCGTTCAACATAGCATTGATCATGCCTCCTTTTGTACAACTTACATTAACTCTCTTTAGTTTTTCTTATACTTGCAAATGATTTTTCTAGATGCATTCAATAAAATTCTTATCCTTTGGTAGTTCTAAGACTTCATCTTTCCCATTCTCATGTGACTCTTGCACTACAATATCTAAAGGGCTAGGCAAATATTAAGTAACTCAAACATATTTCTGCAGTATTAGAAACTTGGGTAAATAAATTGAACGTATTTCAATACAAATGGCAAATGACAGAAAGAATAGACTCTATACCGGTGAAGCTAACATTTTATTGCAAAATCTTTTTAATTGGAGAGCATTTCTTACATACATTCCATTTAGTAGGTCATAGCAAATGTAAACAAAGTATTTTAGTTTAGCTACAAATGAATTAATTCATTAAACTTGTGCATACCCTTTTTATGAACATCTACCATTAAAAGAAACTTTCCATGAACAACCACAATATGAAACATACTTTTATGTCTTAAAATGCACCTTAAAAGGCAAGCTATGAACAACTCCAAACCCATTCTAAATTGAAAATCCCTTCCAAAACTAGCACTTCTCCAGCTACAATATCAAAGAGAAGCTATGAACAACTCCAAACCAATTCATAGGAAAATGTTTTTGCTGTAAAAGTATAGAAGATGTATGTCTAAGGCTAAAGCAATACACTACAGAAGAAGTCCTGTCATATTTTTCTTATAAAGGTATAATCATTTAGAAATTGAAAAAGTGACCTACATAGTCTCTACGAAAATTTTTATGATCTCAAAGAGTCAAAGCAATTGAAAATTTCCTTAGTTACATACCAGAAGCTCTCAATGTTGTAGAGGGTGCTAAATCAAGGTTCAATGTGTATTATATTAGACTAAATTAAAATGCTTTTGCAGATTAGGTCATAATACCACGTCAGAAAGACTTTGCATGTACACATTGCACATCAGTCTTGGGTACAACTAAGATTAAATAAAATTGGTGTTTGAATGATATCAACGGTGGCATTTTTCACTTCAAATGGCATTTGGCAAAGGAGGCGGGAAATAACGCCATTGCTTGTCCAAAATGCCCTACGGATGTCACATATCAAGCAAAACAAGCTCTTCAAGTGATTTATGAGGGTAAGGTAAAAAAGGCAAGTACCGAGATTGAAATAGATTATAATTCTATAGATGATAGAAAGAATCACTTGGATAAGGAAAATAGTGCACAAGATTTTCAAAGAATCTAGGTCAACACCACCTTCTACAACATGTGGCCCAAACACAAGCGGAGGAAACATTAATTATTTCTTCACAACTCGTACTACACCAAGATCATAGACCACTTTGGAGAGTACAAGATAGAGGAAGAATGTCCATGAACAACCAAAGAATGCAATAGCAAATTTTTGGTACTACTCTAGCCTTCCATTCCATGTTGCTAGGTCTCCATACTAGAAAGGTATGGAGGATTCTATTGCAGCTGCAATTCTTGGGTTTGAAGCCCCATCTTACGAGAAATTGAGAGTTGGTATGCTCAATGATGCAGTACATGATGTTAAAGATGTCGTTAATGAGCATCAACTAGAATGGGAAAAGAATGGTTGCACCATAATGTTAGATGGATGGACAAATAGAAGGAACTGAACCCTCATCAACTTGTCTCTTGTTATATTCGCATAATATTTTTGAATTTTGTGGATGCATCAAATACAATCAAATCTGGAGTTGCATTGTTTTAGATGTTTGAGTTGGTGGTCAAAGATGTAGGGCCAAAAAAATGGTTCTATTATTACAAACAATGTTGTTGCTTGTGTTGCTGCTAGGAGACTCCTAATAGAAAAATACACCTCTATATTTTTTACCTCATGTGCAACACATACCTTGATCTAACCCTGGAGGACATTGGAAAACTTGAACAGGTTAAGGAGGGATTACAAAAGGCTCACAATTCACATTATTACCAAATTTATCTATAATCCCATGAGGGTTTTGTGTATGATGTGCTCTATCACAAAAGGCAAGGAATTAGTTCAACCAGGGGTGACAAGATTTGCAACACACTTACTTGCACTACAAACTCTTTGCCAACAAAAAATGAATGTTGTTTCAAATAAGTGGATGGAATTTGGCTTCACAAATCAAGCAAATGGCATAGCAATAGCAAAGTACATTTATTCTACTATTTTTTGGGATGTGATTGAGCAAGTTGTAGAATTTTTAGATCCTCTAGGAAAAGCCTTGAGACTAATGGATGGGGATAAATCCCCCATGGGATATTTGTATGAGGCCATGGATAGGGCCAAGGAGGTGATGAGGGGTAAGATGGAGAAAAACAAGGATAGGTATATGCCATTATGGGATATAATTCATAGATAGAATCAACAGATGCATTCCTCTCTCAATGTTGTAGGATATTGTCTTAATCCAACATTGTTTTATAACTCTTCATTCAAACATCATGATGGTGAGGTCACACAGGGCTTGTTCATATGCATGGAGAAATGTTTCCTACCTCAGAAGCATTATAGACAGATATGGTAGAGTTGCCAATATACAAGCATGCAAAGATTTTTCTCTCATCTAAGCTGCCTTGGAAGGGAGGAAGACCTTCAAACCAGATAATATGTAATGTCCCCATTTTTAGGTTATCTAGTAGTGTAGTTGTCGCTGACTTTTTGGGTTTGTGTCAGCATGTTAAGAGGGGTAATTTGATGTTACCAATGAGCTCGGATGGTTTTAAGGAGTCATATGACACTCTCAAACGTTATTTCCAACTTTTTTTTTGGGCTCCAAGATTCTTAGAGGGAGCGTTTATTTTTTAGTAAGTCACCTTGTTGGGTCCATTTATCATATTTTATCATCAAGATCACTCCTACATAGTCAAATTTCAATTCTGATGCTTTCCGGCCATTTCCACTAATTGAGTGTAATATTGAGCAATGTTCAATTATTTTCACTAAGGTAGCCTTTTAATTAATACATTTATTGAGCACCTCAATGGTGTAGCTCATTGGAAAGAGGATGAAAATTTTTAAATGATGCGATGCTTGAAAGTGACTTTCAATGCTAAAAATGTTTCAAAGGTAAATTAAATCACTTTTTGGAGTTAAAAGGCTTAATAAATTAATATAGTGATTTTAAAAGGGAGCTTCTAGAAAGTCCTAAAAAGCTTATAAAAAGAGGAATTGAGAGCTCATTTGGGGATGTTGAAGTTTATTATCTCTATCTAAAAACTCTTGTGGTTTTGGAGATTGGACTTGGTTCATCTCAACCTTCTTGAGGATGAAAACCCTCTTGGAGAAGATTGGCTTTGTTGGTGAAAGATCTACCTTGGCTAATGTTAGTTGGAGATATCAATCAGGTATTTCACAGTGTATTCAAAGATTTGGTTTTCTAATTTGTGAGTCTCTTTCAGAGACAAATTTGCAGGTGATTGGAAATATTATAGAATATCTTGTTTTGGAAAACTTGCTTGGAAGAGTTTGGTGGTTTTGGCAGTTTCATCATATTCTTATTTTGGAGCAGCTTTATCTCTTATTTGCTTGGCGTGGATTTGTGAGTTTTGAAAGCAAAATATTATTGGAATTCATTTTCAGAATTTGTGAAGTCTTGTGCCAAGACCAATTTCTGGTTATGGCAAAATGAAAGGAAATATGTTATGATTTATTGCTAAAACTAGTCCAGCCATACCATATTCAAACCCCTGAGCTATCCCTACATGTTTGTGGGCCCAATTTTGAATAAAGTAAAGACTGGAGGCACTGTAGAAGGCAAAGGACGAAGCTCACACAGCAAAAAGGGGAGAAGGAATCAATTAAAGGCTGTCGTACCCTTTGGGAATTGCTCATGAAGTATTCTATGCTAGCCGTACTTATTGGGAAAGGCTATGAATGGATGTGAAGGGTATTTAATGTCCAGGTTAGTAAGTTGTAAATGATATTTAACTGCTGTATCAGATTTCTGAATGTAATAAATTGTTACCAGCAGTTTGAAATTCAATGTTCATTTATACATATTGCTACTTTGTATTCAATTGTATATTTTATTTATATAAATGCAAGTATTTCATGAATGCCATTCTTCCCAAAACAATAAACAAATCACTCTATATCAAAATCAGTCATAAACCAGTTCAGAGAGGTTACAGGCAAACTTCTTGACAAAATATCTGAGCACCTAGATTGGTGAAAGTAAAAAATTTTGCATAGAAAATTAGTTTGAGATATTTCATAAAAGAGTCAAAATTTTGACAGTCTCTATTTTGTGGACATGTACATTAAATGTATTAAGATTTTAAAATATTCTTACATGATATCATCTTCAAATAATGTGTTTTTTAGTGCAATGGTCAAATTTTTTTGGTCACGAAACCAAAACTCTTAGATGGATGGTTAAATGCATTTTGGGCTAGCCATGCACTTCATCTACTTGTGAGCATACTTGGAGTATTTTCGTACACATACTGTTGTACCCAAAACAATTTTTTTGCTTCATTAAGGCATTTTGATTAAATGGTCTAAATCTTGTAAAATTGTAGTCAAAAGTCAGTTTTAGGTCAAACGAAGCATGGGCTTTTTGTGGGTTTACTATCTAGAAGATACTGGCAAAATTTGAAAATTTTGAAAATTAGGGTATCGGGGCCCCTAGTTTTAGGAAAAAACCCTAAAAATAGGATCTTTACAGAATTGACTAAAAATAATTTTGATTGGCTTATTTCATGTTACAATCACATTGGTCAAGTCAGAATCAAGAAAAAGTCAATTTAGCTCTGGTGGGTCTACTTCATTTTTTTGGGAGAAAAGTTAGGACCTCTGAGGTCGTCAATGGCAATTGGCCAGTACCAGGTGTCGAAATATAAGCCTCAAACTTATCACAGAAAATTCTATGGCGAAAGATGCTCAAAAAGATGCTTCGCGACGTAGGGGATTTTCAAATGGTGAAAAATGTAAACAATATTTTAAGTCTGGAAACACCTCACCTTGCTACATGGGAGATGCTTGTGCAGTCAATACATATGTCAACTTTGTAGCGTACGTACACGTTAAAATGGTGAAACGGAGTCATGTACTCGCATTAGCAGTAGTAATGCTTCAACGCAGTCAACTCGGCAAGCGATACGATGTTTGCAAAGCACGAAAGAGGTAAAATCATCCAAAAACTACCAAGTCTGGAGCATATTGTGCCCTTGCAAGCTAGGGGCACCCTTGAATTTGAAGGCCCTAATCCAGTTGTTAGTCGTTGCAAAGCTAGTCATCTTATTCAGATTTCTAATAGCTTTCTAGTGAATCATCAAGCGAATCCATCAAATTTGTGAAACACCGGCAAACGACAATGGAGGCGGAAGATACAAAAGGCAACGAACATCAAAGACGACAGTAAAGTTACAGAACTTGCACCCCTATAGCCCAAGGGCCCCCAAGAATAAAGCTTATCAAATGTCAATGTTTGAGTTTGCTATCTTCAGATGATCTTTCCGGCTTTAGTCCAGCTTCGCGAGGGATTCAATCACCAGTCCATACGACATACAGAATAATAGTAGTTGTTGATCCAACGAGCATGTAAAACGGAGGATAAAATAAATGTCAAAATGTCAAAATGTACCTTTGCAGGCCAAGGGCGCCTAGCTTTTCGGTCAGTTAGATGAGGTTTTCAACAGCTGTCTTCTTCAAGAGACTTACCCAAAATCCTTCTAGCTACACGATGAATCCAACCGTCAGCTCTCAGGATCTGTCAAATGCACGTGGATGAAGAATCAGTGTAAAACACCGACGTCCAAAGCAAGTAGAAATTTGGCTGTCAACGAAAATGCACCTTCCTTGAGAAAGGCGCCCAAATTTTTGGGGCCTCAGATGCAGTCTTCTAGCCTTGTGACTCCCAAGAACATCTCTTCCAAGTTGTTCAATCTCCGTGATGAGATCATTAGCACGAACATCGAAGCAATCTAGCTCCCGACAGCAAGGGTCAAAGTGGGGCACTTCTTTGAAAGTTGCAATGTGCAAAATCAATCCTAGAAGGTCGATTGCGCCCCTACAGGCTAGGGGCGCCCTTGAATTCAAGCACTGTAAATCAACTTTCAAAACTTGCACATATAGTCATCCTTCGCAAAATTCTTTCAGCTTTGCGATGGATTCAGTATCCAGTCGACAGGAATCATTAGTCACCAACAATTGCAGTTTGAAGCATGAAGGGTCCAAATCCAAAAAATGGCCAAGTCTGGTGAAACATGCACCCTTTTGAAAAAGGGCGCCCTAGAATTCAAGGCACCAGATGAAGTTTTTAGTGTCTATTGCTCACAGCAACATCTTTTCAGACTTGATCCAGCTTTGCGACGAATGTGTCAGCTCAACTTCAGGATCAACCAAGCATCCAAAATTCAGGATCAAACAGAGGTTTCGGTGACATTTGCAAAGGCTAAAAGTTGGAAATTTCAAAAAAGTTTATACGTTTGAGAATAATGGCACCTAAAGCAAAACTTTGACTTTTGAAATTAAAGTGCATGCTTTGGTCACCTATAATCGAGGGATTTTTTAACAGAATTAAAATAATAATAAAACTTCAATTTCACCTTCAAATCGAACTACAAAATACTCCATTATTTTTGCATGTGGCATATTTCTTCTTTGCATGTTGAGTGGTGCCTATTTGAAGAATCCATCTTCATTTTTATGAACTAAATGAGGTCCAATGAGAATGCTACATCCTAAATTTAGGGTTTTTACTTGCATATGACGCCTTAACTCATGAAAATTCTTTAACTATGCACTTGGGCGTCCATTTTCTTCATCACAATTTGAAGGCAAACACATATTTTCTCGTACAAGCAAGATCAGAAGGCGCTACAGGTGATATTTTTCAGTGTTCTTCACAGTTATAGGTCCAAATTGCTCAACAGGATAGTTTTCTACACTTCATCTTTTAGCACATGCATGTCAGACTCCATTCAAGGATAGGCATCATTTTTACAAAGGTAGAATATAATTTCTATCTTCTCCCCCTCACATTTCTTCTATCCTTGTCTTAGGTTTTCTCTCGCATGTCCAAGTAAACGACAGTTTTTCGCAATTTTGATCATCTAGGTTTGTTGTGCACAGCACTCTCAACAAAACCCATGTGGTAGAATTTTTCAGGAAAAACTGCCCCGTAGCTTCACTTTTTAAAGCTTTGCTTTATTCCGAAAATTCCTTTGCATGGTAGTGAAAAAGTCAACATTTTGAAAAATGAAGAATCAGGGTTTGATCAATTCTCAAGTGGCAACAAAACCCATATGTTAGATTTTCTCAGGAAAAATTGCCCTCGCAGCCCCTGCTGCCCTGCTACTTTTGTTTTAAAAAGCTCTTGCATGCCAAGGCAAAAGTCATTTTTTCAAATTTATGACGTTGAGGGTTTGCTTAGAAATATTTTCTCTACAAAACCCACATCTCGGAATTTTTTGCAAAAATTGCCCTTGGCTATTTTTAGCCTCACCAAAAGCTATTTTTAGCTCACTGGAAAAAGTTGTCAGAACATATCCGTGTTTATAGTCAACAGGCTAGTTTTTCATAATGAAGTTCACTCAAACTGAATTCAAGACCAAAACGGTTTTGATTCATGATTTCATCATAACGACTAACACAGATTTGCTTCAAGTGGATCTGAAGGTTAACTTGAACACTTCAAAGATAGACCAAACCACACTTCAAAACATTGAGGAATCTGGGTTGCCACTAACTGATTCTCTGGATAACTCGGCTGGAAGCTCAAGTGCTGGATTCTCTTACCCACAAGGACGAGATAAGTGTTGCATGTATCCTATCAATGTCTTATGCTCTTGCTTCAATTTCTTATACTTTCCTTCAGTCCTGAACAATCTATCCTTAAGCGCCTAATAGGAGTTATCACACTCCTCAACAATTTGTGCACCTGTGGGACGTCCTAACTCCATAGTTGTGATTACATAATTTTCCGTCACTGCTTCATCCTGATCACAATCAACTCGCGGCACTGCAACATGAAGGGTGCGAGAACCACACTCATCAGTTGAAATCTTCAAAAAAAATTGTGCTCTCTTCTTTGGTGGAGGCGCGCTGATCCTATTCAAAAATTCTTTCATCTCCACTGCTAGACCAATCTCTTCACTGGGGCTCCTTCCCATTCTATCTCTGAGCCAATCAAGTACAACATGTTGAATAACAAATGGCTACTGTTCTTGTGCTTCTACTTCACGGACTTGTTCAACTTCAATATCATTCTGGCGAGGCTCATGGGCCTCTAGTGGCTGAGTATCTCCTGAAACTGCATCATCGTCCAAAGCCGTCTCCAACTCATGATGAAAATGTGTATCAGTAGCAGTCTCCTCATCATCCTGTTGATCATCTGTGGTAGGCGCGTTAACACTCTGACCAACTAACTCTCTACGTGGTGGCTGATTTTCTTCATGTACTTCTTGTTCCTGGTTCAATGCGTTTCTCTGATCAGCGAAAAGAGAAACCTCCTGTATGCTTGGAGAACGTGTCTCCAATGGCGTGGGTGACTCAATCACAACTCTCGGAGGCTCCGGCTGAACAGGCTCTTGTCGAACTGGCTCCTTCCTTCGAGATTCCGAGCCTCGAGTAATTTGTTTCTTCCTGCTGGTAGTGGGTGTCCTATGATCTCCCATCAAATTGTAAGTCAAGGAAATTGGCCTACTCTTCAGTCTGCTCACGTGCCTATCAACTCATGCTCTGGTAAATGTCATAACTGGAATGCAAAGTGTGTCCAAATCAGCAATCTCAGGCTCCGACCAATCCGGGAGTGGAAATAACGTGTCTCTCACTGCCTCATAATCTGGATGGAGAACGTTCATGTCCTCATCGACCTGGTCTGGTACTGAAATGACTTCACACTCCCTGATCATATTCAATGGCAACCTAGAGAACATTCTCTTTCTGACCTCAGCCTCATCTGATGCACCAGCCCAATAATCCTCAATGTTTTCCTTATGTTAAACCCTTCTGACAGTATCCACCTGATATTGCTATGTGGGTCATAGTGCTGTCTGCTGGTGTGATAGGAAAAATGAAAGAACTGAAGTTCACTTTCAGCTTCTCTAGCTGCCTGAATTGAAGGACACACTACATCTGAATTACCCATGACAATAGGGAAGTCAAATCCTCCCTTCTTCTTTCTCTTCTGAATCTTATCGTAGGCAACCAGTTGCCTAGATATCTCTAACATTAAAATTCTATTGGTTGGGTACTTAGGCAGCCTATATGGATATGAAGAAAAACCTTGCAGCCTGATGTAAGAAAACTTCGGAAATTGTATAAACCAGCACCCATACCTTTCTATTAATTCTTGAGCTTCCCTCGAGATCCTATGATGTGTACGGTCCTGAAGCGATCTCGTGATGTGCATGGTGAAGGCGTCATTGACACGCTTGTAATGGGTGGTACTTGTTAAGTGCAACTGCGGACAAGCCTCATAGATTTTGAATTGATGAGAACCACAACCAACAGGCTCTTTGTAAGATATTCCTCTATACTTCGTCATGCGAGCCAACAAGCAAATAATGTAAGAGCCCATGTAAAAGGTCTTCGTTCTTCTCAAACTCAGGAGTTGCTCGTGCAAATTATCACTAATCATCACAGCCCAATTGATGTGCTCTTTTCCCTCCAACACGAGGTTGATGTAATAAAACATCCATGGCTCAAAAAAAAACGCCTGAGGGCAACCTCCAACTCTACTCAGCATCATGATCAGGTCACAATACTCCTACTTCAAATCATCTGATATAATCTGTCTTGGCAACTTTGTACGAGAGGGCTTGGGCTTGTTCATCCAACGAGTGTTGATCACTTTTGTACATCTCTCGAATGTAGAAGCATACATTCGTTCAGCACGCTCTCTTAATTTGTAAATCTTCTCGTGTGCTGGGATTCCAAAAGCCTCGCCAATAGCTGCAGGAGTGAGGTTGGCGAATACTTGGCCATTTGGTGAAACAATTGACGTGTGATCAGCCTCATAGTAATTAGCACACTCCATCATTAGCTCCAAGCACTGAATAGCTGGTGGAAAACCAGCAGCTGCATACAAGCCACTTCGAACAATATTGTGCGAAGTGATTGAAGGACGGTGACTGCCAACTCCCATTATCCGATTTCTGAAAGTCTCCAAGTTGAAAGAACCCAAATTTGTATCAGCCAGCTTGCTCAACTTCGAAGTGAACTTTGACTCCGGCAGGAAAGGCTTTCTCTGCCAGTTGCTCTTACTTCAGCCATTCTGCAAAACAATAATCAGCCACCAGCAAATTAATTTAGAAAATAAATAAAATATCATGCAGGGGCTGCCAGTCGACTTTTAAAAACTTGAGAAGTTGCAACATTCTATTCATCTGCAAACCTCAACTTCTCCTTCACAATTTCGAACTTTCAATCACTTAGAAAGTTTCAACAAGTAAGCAACTAAGCTTCAGCAACTTTTCTAAGTTGGCTGCAACAACTTCAATACTTGAGAAAATCGTCCAACTTCAATCAGCAACTGGACTCTTTTAAATTCACACTTCTGCAACTTCAAATGACTTAGCAATTTTGCACTTCAGCAATATTCAGCCACAAACTTAGACTTTCAAACTTCAGCTTCAGCAATCCTCACTTCAAGTCGTACCTCTTC
>VDFB02342031.1:0-37662 GCA_007258455.2 Sequoia sempervirens
AAGGAACCTAGGAGCAGTAGGGAGAGTATCAACTGGAAGCAGGACAAGCGAGAGAGATAGAAGACGATGCAAGACAAGGCAACCGAGATTCATCATTTAGGAAATGACACCCCCCCCCTTCATTTTATTTGCATTTCTTTTTTGTATCTATAAATGTATAGTGTTTTCTTTATATGCATTAAAATAGCCAGTCCCTCAGCTTGTGAGGGAAACTATACACTTATCATTATCAATAAAGACTACATTTTGGAAAGATTGTGCACTTTTCCTATGTTATGTTATATGCATCTGCATGAGGCAATGTAGTATTGTAGTCTTCTGATATTTCTTTATGCACGTGAATGTAACATATAAAAGTTAAAAATGTTCCTTCTCTTTACTTGTAAAACATAAACAACATCACCTGTTTGGGCTAGTATCAAAAATAGGTAACAAAGAGAAATACAAAATATCTTTCATTCAACAGTAGTGTTTCAAAGCAGTAATACAAAATAAAATTCAAAGTTTCCATTTTCATTTAACATTAGTCTTTGCGGATCCTAATCAGATTCAATATTTTCATTTGTGCCCTGATCCGAATAGAAGGGGAATCCTAAGCCAAGATATTGAATAGCGTCTTCATCATTTGTCAGAATTGGTATGGGGTGGTCTATCACTATGTGGAGGGCACAAAACATCTCCTGTATATCTTCTCCAATGTGTGGCTCCACTACATGACCATGCAATTACATTGCTTAGTAAAAAAAACCAGGACCCTCATGCTGTAGGCTACTGCTAAACGCTGATTTTACACACCTCATATATGAGGATGATTCAAGCAAGGAATGTGAAAAGATGCCACCAATGGGGTATACACTGTGATCAACATCATATCTTTGCAATGCTTCATCAAGTTGTGTTGTATTTACCACCGAATTCCACACATACTTCACACATAGAATGTGAACCATAGTACGGTTTGTGAACGGGTCCATGGAGTTTGAGAGGAACCCACATGTTACATTAACCTCGAAATAGGTGAGTGCAGGTTCCATGGGCTCCGAAAATTTTCCGATCTTACGAATCACATTCTCCACAGTCTCATAATTGAATTTAAAATTAGAATGCAACCTCTTTGTAGTGAAAAAATTTCCATTGTTTTCCTGAGTGTCACTGGGAAGATGGCCGATGTGAATCCTTGAGTTCAACATTTTCAGTTGTACTGTAAAAAAAAAAGAAAAAAAAAACATCAGTAATAGATAGCGTTGCGAGCATGTAGAAAAAAGCTGTTATTTACTTGCAACTACTGGTTCATCCACTACTTGAGAAAATAAATAAATATCACAGTACATTTATGAAAACAAAAGGTCTTAGTTACATGAAAACTGTTTTGTAAAACTACAATTTAGAAAACACAAGGTGTTATAAAAACTGCAACCCACTCATTGTTGTAAAACCGGATCTAAGTGCATAAAAAGAGAATCAATTGGGTGGATACATGAAAGTCTTATCTGAAACATATGAATTATGTAATCATAAATACACTTGTTGTAACTAACTTGTTAAAAAAAAAAATGAATTATGCAATCATAAATACACTTGTTGCAAATAATTTGTTAAAAAAAACATATGGATTATGTAATCATAAATACACTCTCAAAGTTGGGAAAAAAGAAGCTACAAAGGTACATGAAAGTATTCAGTAAATTGAAAACTCTATCCCTTTGCTTGCAACAAATCGGAAAAAATCCCAAAAAAATTTGTTATCATAATTCTATGACATGCTAGTAATAAAAAAATATGAGGATGTACTAGAAAGTATGTAATGAAAAAAGAATCTACTCTAAAAACACTTGGGAAGAAGAAGACCAAAGTGAACAAGATAGATAATGTATTGAATGACGAGGTTGTTCCTATTCATGAGAAGTGGAGGAAGGAGCATGTGCAATATGTGCAAGGGGAAAATGACAATGCAGAAGTGGATTAACTTGAAAGGTTTTCTATTGCATATGAATTTGTGCAAGCAAAGAAAGAGAGAGATGATGCTATAAGTGGAGTTGAACAAATGAAGCCAAGCATTCTTGAAGTTAGCAATTCCATGGAACAAATACAATTGGAAATGGATGATAAGGAAAAGGAAAAATCAGATCTAAGTGCAAAAAAACAGAATTAGTTGGGTGGAGGCGTGAAAGTCTTATTTGAAAAGGAATACAAGTTCTGTAACGAGCTTGCCAAAGAAACATCTGCATACTCTAATGATAAAGACAGTGCAAAAATAATAGTTGAAAATGCTCAAAGTGGAGAAAAACAACTGAAGACTAAAATTAACCAATTAGAAAAGGAATTAAAACACAAGAAGTTGTCATGGTCAAAAGAAGAGGAGCTTAATGTTGTTCAGAGAGAGCTGCAATCTAAAAGACATGAATTTGATAAAACAAAGACAACAATGGAAGGTGTTGTTGCACAACTGATAAAGGTCAAAAGTCAAAGGTGTTGTTGCACAACTGATAGGTCAAAAGTCAAAGGTGTTGCACAATTGATAAAAGTTTAAGATGCCACAACAATAGCTACATTAGAGGTTGGTGAAGGAGAGAATTTGTGTAATGCGGTAGTGGATACAAAATAGATAGGAAATATCCCACTTCAATTAGGATATCTATATACAAGAGTAACGATTATCCCTTTAAACAAAATCCAAGCCCATACCATTTCCTTAACAACTCAACAATCACTAGCCAAATTGGTGAGCAATGGAAACACAAGGCTACCACTGTATCTTGTTGCATATGAAGATGAAATTGAACCAGCTATGCAATTTGTATTTCATAGTGCATGATTTTACAACAATTTAGATGTTGCAAAGGGGATTTTTTTCAACCAAGTCGTCTTCTTATTGGTGGAAGTCACAAGCGAGGAGGAAAAAAGACTACAAATCTGCAAGCTTGAAGCGTTAACAAGAGATGAACATCACAATACATGTGTTCCTCAACTTGATTCCCATCAAAAGGAAATGCAAGATTATAGTTTCATTCAATGTTCAGGATTGATTATGCAAGGGTGGAGGAATGTATTTGGATTATCCTAGGTATTGAAGTTACTAGTCCTTGAGCTCGACACCTCCTCTTCCCCTCTCAGGTGATTTCTATATTTCTCTCCAATGCTTTGGACTTAATTCAATCCTTGAATGAAATTGAGGAACTGGCTAGGAAGTATATTAAGTTTCAATTCCAGATAGATAATATTGTTCTTTGAGCTATTTAACAGTATAACTTCTATAGCAGAGAAGGGTTTATCAGTGGTCTTTTCCCTAGAAAATTAGTGCAATTTTTTTGGGGTTTTGAGGAGATTTTCGATGCCATTCGACTTTCTCTTCAGCACAGAAATGAGAACATACTATTGTGATCCCTAAGAAAAAATAAAAGGAGTGTGTGCACGTTAATGGAATTAGAGATTAAGGACAAGTTCTATGCTTTTCCTTTTCTCCAAGCATATACTCTGCATCCTACTAATCAAAGTGTGCAACTAGATTTGTAGTTGCAGGTAAATTCTCCAGCTCGAATGTCATGCTGTGGCCAAAATGCTCAAGATCAGGATCAATTTGCAAATCATCCTCAAATGTCTTCCACCACGACAAGAGTGTCATCCCGTCTGCCTTCACACATGGAGCTTCATGGTTTTCAAAACAATGGACGAAGGGCCTTCGAAAGAATTTATCTGCAACCAGAAGGAATGGATAAAAATTTGGCAAATGGAAAAGCATAATAACTTTATAGTTGGTTTTTTGCATATAGGGTTTTTTGAATTTTATAATGGGTCTTCAATCTTGTATGGGGTTTAAATGTATTAATCAATTATTTTTGTAAGGGTTGGGTAAATGAACATTTTGAGTCGATTCATAGATAGTACTGTTCATAGAAGAACTTGGTCAGGGGTTTTTATTCATTCCATAAATATTGTCATAGGTTTAGCCTAGGAAAATGCTGAATTTTGAATTATCAACATACTTTGTACAAACAATCTAATTGGATTTTGTAAGTATTTCATTTTTCCATGCTCGGAGCTATAACCAGAGGTTTTCTTACTGGTTCTTTCTTGCCGGTATGCTCCCCAAAACTAGTTTTTGTAATACTTTATTTAAATATTTAATAATATATTATAGTGGCTTGCCACTTTTGCCAATTTTTTTTTTGCAAAATGTTGGAATTAACATATGAAAGATAATGCTTTACATAAGAATAAGAGAGTGGTAGCTGAAATTTTCTACCATGGGCCTTGTACTGGGAGGAGGGAGAAGTCTGTCAACTTCCATCGTATTGAATAAATGGGGAGTTGTTTGGAATCTGTGCAAGTTTCATAAAAGCATCTATTGACATCCCACACTGTGTTTTCCAACTTGCGATTATTTAGTGCATTTTCTTTTACCATCATATGATGAAATTGAAACCCAAAATTTAGTCCACCCAAGAGTTATAAATTTTGTAGGTGACTTTCATTAAATTCTTAATGTCTAAAAAACACAAGAGTTTCATTACAACCATACTATCTACGTATAGTTGCATGTTGGAAAACACTGCATGCTATACAACCTACATCTTGCATACTCTTTCATAACCCTCTACATGCAACAAACGAATTTTTTAGTCAACCCTTGCCTCCATTTGGTTACTTTTATGTATCCCCCACACTGCAACTCTACACCCTTGAGAATTCAACAAGAATTGAGGAGTAAAGACCCTGTGTGTTTTCCAACCTACAACTATTATGTGCATTTTCTATTCCAAATGTATGGAGATATTCAAATGCAATGTTTACTCAAACCAAGGGTTGTTATAAAATATGAACGTGAACTTCAATACATTGTTTTGTTATAGTCAATAGAATATGAATTGAGAAGTGAGTCACAACCCACTGTGTTTTCCAACCTGCAATATGAAGGTGGACTTCAATACATTGTTATAGTGTACATAATAGAAAGTGCTCACTGTAGCAACCTGTTTCACTGCCATATGGATTATTTGTGTTTGTGCATTTATCAAACATCCAAAGATATGTTTGAAGAACATAGTTGATTAGAATGTATAAATGCTTGGAGGTGTGTATGATCCTCCGTAGTGGGATGGGTTATTCAAGATCTAAATCTTAATCAAGTAAGAAAAACCATAAATCTACCTAAAACCATGGATCAAGATGAGCCTAACATATCCTCCATCTTTCATCTCATACCTCAACATATTTTTGAATTTCTCCAACTCATACCATTAAAAATCATACCATTAAAACTTATACCCAACTCATGTCACCCTCCATTTCATCCTTTTCCTCCATTGACAAGGGAAACCAAAATGTATTCCATGTTCAACCAACACCTATCCATCCTATTTCACCAAAGGAACACCAAAAGTCACCCTGAAAGGAATAGAATACCCGATGCAAAATCCTATTTTATAAAATGGTAGTCCTAATCTTCTATTTCCACCCACTTTCACCTCATCCATCCCATGTTTATCCACCTCATCCATTTCATGTTTTTCCACCTTCATAGCACCTATAGAAAGTCAACCATGTGACTCACTTGACCTCATTGATCCAAAGCATGATATCATAGATCTCCCTTTATGTGAAGATAAAAGTACTCCCTCTCATGACCCTAGTCCATATCATCATTCCATTCCATGTCATGACACCATACCATCTCATGATCCAAGTATCTCAACTCCATACCATAATCGTAATCCATAAATTCATTCAATAAAGCTTTCCATCCATTCAATAAAGTTGAGACCCCTAAGGTATAATCATTTCCCTCACATCACATGATAATCCTAATCTTTCACAAGATCCCATTCATGAACCACAAACATATAAGCTTGGTTCATCCACCTTTAGAAAAGCTGGTTTTCTCCTACAATACCACACGCCTTCATGAGTTCCATTTACTTGAACACCCTAATATTAAAATACATCTAAATTCTTATGGCCTTGTCTACATACCTCCTTCTCAAGACATTGGTAGCTCTTTCAAACACAAAAGGATCCCTTTAGATCAATACTTCCACCTCCTCCATCATCTTTTCCATCTATTGTTGGACCCTATTGATCAACCCTTCCATCCATATTGGGCCCATATGTTCCTAATGCATATCCTTACGTGCCCTTTCAAGAACAACAAAGGCACATATCCTTGAATTCCTTCCAACACCTTCCACTTAAAAATCCTCTTTTTTCATAAAATACCTCTATGGCCTATCTGATCAATTGGGATACCAAACAAGAAATGCATAAATTGAAGAATCCACAAAAAATTGAATATCATCATGTCTCACTAAAAAGACATGCCAAAATAAAGAAAAATATGCTCCAAAATCAAAAGCAAAACATTTCCAAGAAAATGGAAGGCACCAATTGAGAAAAAATGAAAAGGCTATAAAGAAAAATCAAAAGTGAAAACAATGTGGGTTCCAAAGAAAGCAAAAGAATCCATGCATTCAAATAAAAAATCAAAATTGGTATCCTAACTTGCTAATCCAAAAGACTCCATTATTCCACCATCATCCATTCCTCCATCTAAGAATATTCCATCTCATAAGCCAATCAAAAATCTTTCCTCGTCCTCCAAATCCGTTTTGGGTCCTTATATGCCCAAGTTTATTATCCCAACCCACTATCAATCCTTCAAATTTCACCACCCTTCAAGGTGTGTGCCAATGTTTTTCTTGCCCATATTCTCTCATAATGAATCCATTCCATACTTCCATCCAACCTTCATCCCTCATTCCATACCTTTAATCCAATCCTTTCCATGAATCCTTAACCCCCTTCTACCTACCCCTATCCATTCCTTTATCTTTACCAATTTTCCTACCAATGTCTTTAAGTGGGAACATGCTAGCCATGGTCTATAAGAATAATTTAGTCAATGGGGTACTATCTTCCACAAAGATACACTCAAGTCCTCCATTCATATCCATACAACTTCATCAACTTCCATTTCCATAAGCTTCCATTTCCACGACCATTCATATCCATTCATATCCACTAGCTTTCACATCCATCCACATACCCTTGCTTGTACACTTAGGGGCATGGCTTTTCCATTCGTATGATACATTATTGATTATCCTATTTTCACTTAGCCATCATATTACTTCATTTATATTCCATGCTATCCACTTTATCCATCCACCTTCCTTTGATCTTGCATAAAGTATTGGGGAAAAATAGTAAGAACAAGTATCTAATGCATGATTTATACCATGTGTGTCTTCCATCCTCCATATCAATTGTTTTCCATCTCATGTTTCATTTCATATCCATTTATCTTTCATATCCATGTCGTGTTGTTATAAATTGTCATATATCTTAGCATGGGGGCATGTTATTACTTTGACATGCCATCTTTGGAGTCGTCCATAGGTCCTCTATTTATCCTTTGTATAAGAGCAAACATTTTGGGTTCCCTTGTCATTGGTTCCTTCCACCCATAGTATTCCATATCTTGATCCATCTATCTAGGGTGTATCCTTACATGTCTTATCATTAACCCATATCATTGATCCTTATCCATCCATATCTTCTTTGGTTTTTTGCTTGACTAAGGAATAAGATTGTGTTTATCATTATCATTTAAATTGTTATTTATCATTGCATTATCATTGTTATGAGAAACACATTTAAAAAAACAATAAACTCTTTAACATTCTAAAACATTGGGATTTAGTGAGTCACAACCCACTATGTTTTCCATCTTGCAACTATTTTGTGCATTGGTACTTATCATATGCATTTACATTTGCATTTTTTATTATCATGATGTTGCATATTTATCATTATCATATTGCATGCATGACAACTTGTGATTTATCTTAACTCTCGTCTCTTGTCTTCATCAATATTATTATCTTTTTATATCTTTTCTTTTCTTGTCACATTCCGAGGAAGCCTGAGGATCTCTACACCTTTTTGTGTACGAAGGAGAGTGAGGAATGGGGCATGAGTCTTTCTTGTGTGTGTGTATCGGGTCAGTCCATCCTATGATGATTACAAAAAGCATAACCAATAACAAAGGGGGATTCATTCCACTCTATAATGAAACAAATGATCACTTCATAGCCTTTCCATTCCATTCATTTCCATATCTATCCTTTCATATCCTTTCCTCCCATATCAAATACATTTCATAATCCATTTATATGCTTTGCTTGCATCTAATCAATGCATTGCATTCCTTTCTTCTTTGCATCCACCTAGGTCATTCATATTTCTAAATATTTCATATCATTTTCTATCTACAACTAAAAAATGATCACTTCACAACCTTTCCATTCCATTGATTTCAATATCTAGCCTTTCATATCCTTTCCTCCCATATCAAACACTTTTAATAACCTTTCCTCCCATATCAAACACTTTTAATAAGCAATTTATATGCTTTGGTTGCATCTAATCAATGCATCAAATTCCTTTCTTCTTTGCATCCACCTAGATCATTCATATTTCTAAATCTTGCATATCATTATCTATCTAAAACTCAAACATACCTTCATCTATCATATCAAGATTGACACCATATCATATCAAGATCAATATCAAGGAAACATCAAGGTTATGCAATCAAATTATGAGGGCAACAACTATATCAAGAGTCCATGTTCAAGGTGAGTTTGTTTCATTTCATGCATGCATTATCTTCTAGCTCTTAGACACAATTGAGGTTTACATATCTCAAGTGTTAACATGTTCATACATAATTTTGAAATATGTCTCTTCTTGCTTGAAAAGTGTTACAAAAGTGTTCTTAGTTGTTGTGACTAACAAACACATGAGTTACAATGTTGTTTTCTACTTGTAGCAACTAAAAAATATGAAAGAGCTAAGTTAAAATTCTAGCTTGGGGGTCCTATATCTAATCCCAACCATAGGAGAGAATATATGAAGTATTTTTGACTAAGTTAGAAGACTGAAAATTAGGCCAACCTCCTTTGCATGCCAAAGAAGCTTCCTTGTTTGACTTAGTCTCTTCGGCTCATTGAAATGTGCTCTAGTTGGTGATGAGGCTTCTAGATTTGTGGGAGAAGTTGAATTACCCCTAGATGCTTCTACATTTCCCTTCGAAAGCTCAAACTGCTCATTGATGTCCCAACTGCTACCAAATTTCCTTGATTGTTCCATAATATACTCCTACATGCTTTTTAGATGCTCTTCGTTGATCATTATTTTTCCAAACTATTGGCACATGATAATGGAGCATGTTTCCTATCTTTCTCTTCCATATGGAATAGAGAAATCATTCTATTTATGATCGTTCTTCATTTTTTAGCTATAGGTTGCTACCCTAACCTTCATAGTAGATTTGTTGATTGTGATTAGGTCTATATAACACTTTTAAAAATTATCATCCCTTGTTCAAAGTCTTAGGGGCTGACATATAAGTCATCTCTTCTCACTGTCAAGACACCTTAATTGCCACCAATAGTGACTATCTACCCTGTCTATTAGAAGGTTAGCAATTGTATTCTTGACATGATTAACACTTGCATAACTTATTGGCCATTAACTTTCAGAGTTTACCATATTTGGGTATTTCCTTGAACTGTCTTCAAATCTGAGACATGACTACAACCCTTTGTGGAATTCCATCAAATAGACCACATGCCTTATGTATACTTCAACATTTTTCAGACATGTCTATGTTGATGTTGTTTTTCATTGATATCAAAGGTAAATGGATTTGGTAATGCAAAAGGTGTTTGATGCCAACTACATGCAGAGTGAGTTACTTCATTGCATTGTCATGGATTGGTTTCAAAGAGAATATTCATTCATTTGGTGATCTACAACCAAATTGGTTGTTGATATTCATGTAAAATTCCTTGTTGTTCATTCATTACTTATTCACATGGTGTTGGTGCAAAAGGTATTGATAGTTGTTGCAAAATTTTGACAGAGTTGTTTCATGACAAAGTCAGAGGTATTGAACAAGTACTCATTGCACATTCATCATTCACATTTTATTGTTAATGGCTAATACATTTTTTATGTTGTGACTCAATGGTATTCAATGGATAATTTTTTGGAATAAAGACATGATTGGTGTTTGTTGATGAGATCTTCATGCTTCTACAAGGATCTAAACCAATATCAAAAGCATAATATTTTGCATCAAAGGTACATGGTCGGAATCAAAGGTTACAAATCAATTACACGTTTTCAAGCCCATTGAGTTTGTTTGAAGTTGTTTTGGGTTCTTTCATTGCTTGCAATTTTTTTCTTAAACTCTATATGAGGCTCATTATGCAAAGTTTATAACAGGTTTACTTTTTGTTATATTTGGTTGGTGAATTACTGTAACCGGTGGAAAGAAACTTTAGTTGTGTCTCGAGGGTTTAAACTCATAAAAAATGATCCCTACTCCTTGTATTAACCGGCTTAGCAAGTCAATAACTTATGTAATATTGGCCCTACTACTTACTCCAACAGTCTACTAGGGCACTTGTAAATGCAAACTTTGATAAAATTCAATTTTATATAATGATTTGATGAATGTTCATGCCCCTTTTACTGTCATATGTCTCTATCTTATGACTACTCATCCCCATTTCATTTTCCCTAAGGTTGTTTGTCATATAAAAAACCTCTCTATATGGTTCATGACATTGTCCTTCTGAAAAACATTATTTTATGTCTGTGTTGCAGTAGTGCTCTATCTCCTTCTTTATACTCTATCATTTCACTCTTGAACATTGTCATTACCTATTCATTCATACCATTGTATCATATTAGGAATTTTCATTGCTTCCTATTTCGCTTTCAACACTGCCCATGACATGTTATCTTTGATAGTTGAATAATTATCCTTGATCATGGTGGTAATCCTTTTGGAATGACTGTCCCATGCTTACATTTAATTTGCTCCATTTTTGTCCTTGAGAATGGTGAATTTTAGTTGATTTTGACAACCAACCATTATGAATTTTTTGTCTCTTAATTGTTCTTTGAAAACCTCACCTAACACCTTTTCAAACTCTACCCTAGCTTCCTTTGTAGGGATTGACAACATCATTATTTGAATGCTAATGCTGTTATTATAGAAAAACTACCTTTTCAACAGTCATATGGCACCATTATCATAGCTCTGAATTTCCATTTCCATACTTTTATATTGCATAGCCATTTACTCTTTTCATCTCATTGACCATACACCTTTGATGATGAAGAATGCTTCTCATGGCTGTCCTTAAGGTTGTTACTCCATCAAGCATTTCTTTTTGTTATGTTCACCTTTAGGATAATATTGTCCTTGACTTTATTGTCTAATAAACTTTTGTGCTTTTAACTACCATAATGAATTTCATTGATAGGACTACCCTAAGAAGCAAGGAATGTCCTCTTTTCATGGTTGTCATCATAAGGGACTATCATAGATTGTCAAAGGTTTCATTTAATAACTTTTTCCTTTTTTTCCTTATGATGACTATTCATTACATACCACTGTCATAGGTCTGCTCTACCTTCTACTTCACCACAGATCTTGGCTGCTTCATGAATTTATCACTATCCACGATTGATTCATGCCCCTTATCATATACTAGATTACTGTTATAACCATCTCTCTGAAGCATGTGTTGACATGACCAAGAGCATTTTTATCAAAGCCTATTATGATGGAGAACGCTCTTCCAAGGGTGTTATAACTATGCCAATCAGATTTGGACCTGCAATGATGGACACTACATTCCAAGTCTTGGATCTAGACCTTCCATACAATCTTCTCCTTGGCCGACCATGGATTTATGCCATGAAGGCCTTACCTTCCACCTATCACCAATGACTCAAATTCCCATCTAATGACATTGAAATTACAATAGCGGGTGACCTTGACCATTTCAATATTGCAGTAACCTAAGAGGGATCACCAAACAACATGTAGGGATTATGGAGCCTTGCAACATGAGTATGAAGTATGGATGGTTTGTGTTGGTTGTTCCTATGTTGTCATTGATGTCAACATGGTGATAACTCTATGAGAAGTCTACTTGGTTTACCGAAAGTTGTTCTCTGTCGGTAATGCTCGTTTGTGATGGATCGGTGTGTTCACATTTGAGTCCAGAATTCACCGCAAGATCTGATATGAATCTAATCTCTTAACCATGTTATCATGACTCATTAAAACATATATATCTTGGATCTTGAGACATTTTTGGTTGTGAGCAGAAATTTATCTCTGACAGAGTTCAACTCTATATTCTATTGTTGTTCTTTTCTCGACATACTATGTGGGAGACTCCACATTTTATTAAGGCAAATATTTTTATGCTGTGGTTTTTTTGATAGTCTCTATGTTGGTGGTATGTAGGGAAATTATTGTTTTGTCAAATCCAAACGGTGTTTTCTTTGAGGATTATTTGTTGGTTTGGAGAATTGTGTTCTAGTCTTGGTCGTCTTAGCGTATGCAATACATTATGAAGACTAGTTATGTTTTATGGATATTAGTTGACTTGGTACAATGCACTACATGGATAAATGTTTATGGTGCCGATAGAGAAAGTCTTGCTTATTTTATTTTCATCTAATTAGGTTGACCTAATTGATGATTAAGATATACTTGTATATATAAGATGTTTTGAGCAATGAGATAGAGAGAGTGTGTGAGATGAAGAGGAGAGAAAGTGGAAAATGGAAATAAGTGTAAGGTCCAAGCCTAAATTATTTATCAGTTGTGGATAAGAGTAGATTTGTTGAACGACTGCTATGTGAGGTAGTGCTTCATATTTTGAGCTTCGTTGGAACTGAACCTTGCACATTGAAGGTGTATTCTATCAGCTCAATCTCTTGGTAGTGAGCCACTATCTTTGTATCTTGGTGGTCAACCATCTTTTGTATTCAAGCAGTGAGCCCTTTTAAGGATAGTGAGTTCTAGCAGTGAGTCCTGTAATATTTTGTATCTAGATATAATATATTGTGAGTTAACCCTCACTGTGGTTTTTCCCTTTTTGGGTTTTCCACATAAAAATCCCATTCCAACCAAAATACCAACCAAAATCAAAGGAATTTTTAGAATTAAAGCTTCCCCAACCAAAACTATCAGAACCAGAATAGGGGATATAACCAAAGACCCAATAACAATAGGCATTACCCTTTTCATAAAGTAAAAATTTCTTAATTTACACCAAACGAGTAAATAAACAAGTAATAAAGCCATTGCAATAAAATTTTGCTTTTCATTATTTGACAATTTCCAAACAAGATGCAAAACATATTTCAACATGTATTCCTTTTCTTTTACAATATATATCAAAGTAAGAAAGCATATAAATACATACATAGCTTGTGGAGCTTTAGAACAAATAGTAGTAAAATGGTCCAGGTTCTTCCCTTTCAAATCTTGGTTCTAATTTTGTCGCCTACTGTGGAGGAGAAGCATCACTTAGGTGATTTTTTTCCAACCACAAACTCTTAATGTGGTCCCCTGTACATCTATCATTCGATAGATGGCCCTTCCCTTCAACAAAGAGATTGGTAGAGTAACCAATAATGACAACCAAGTGAGCATAGTATTGTGTCCTACATAACTAGAATTTGTAATCCCACAATCTCGAACTAACATGTAATAATGGATCATGGTGAACTCACAGTGTAGTCTCAATAGTCACACAATCTTTAGTGGAGTCTCATACATTGCAATACTTTGGCCAAAGTGTTATATTTAGTAAACGACTGAGAGTCATCTATCGCATACAATACTCCAGGCCTATTTGACTTAAGGCTATCTTACACTACACATAGGTATTGTCCTTCAATGGATATTCTGTCACCCCAGACTAACCTACAACATACTATTCTACTTGAAATGAATCTAATTAACACGTAAGTACACAAGCACCCTCCCATACTGGATTAGCTATCCTAGGAGTAACACAAACTTTCCTAGTTAACTTAATAACTTAGCTAGGTGTACCTCAAGTGACTCTTGCATTCAATCAAGCCTAGTAAATAATAACTAATTCAAACATCATTCTCCTATTATGGAGATTCTACAATCACAGTATAAAAATAGCTAAAAGGCTTCATTTCTCTTTTTCATAAGACAAACATAACTAATTCTATTGCACACACAAAAAATACATTAATGCAGTATAGAAACACAATAATTCCTTGCAAACAATAAGAAGATGAAAACCCCATGCCTGTTATCGCTTATCCCAATAATGAAGACAATGCTATCTTCTCCAACTGTAGCTCAACTTTATTCAGCTTCACAATTCACTTCCCACTCCCTTTCTTGTGGAAAGCACTCTTCTCTCAGAAAAAAAGACAACTCTTCCTCACAAAGTCTCACTCTTTTCTCACTCATATAACATATGAAATTGACTGGTGAAACTCATATATGATTAACAAAAAATGATGCATACTCTTGGTATGATACGTCCTTTCAATGAAAATAATGAACACAAGGAATACAAAAATGTGTGAGATTATGAATGGTTGTGGATAATATTCACTCAAGAATGAGTATGTATAAGAACAATGATAATTAGAATGATCCCTTTCAACCAAGTTAGTGCGACTATTTATAGAGAAACCAACCTCCATAAATCCTACAGTTTTGGCATAAAAATTGACACCACTCCCTTGTAGCATGATTAAGCTAAAAGGTGGTGAAAGTTCATGCTCATACTCAACATTAAGCTTAACAAATCGATTTCCTCATTGACAACATTCAAAAGACCAATTCAACTTGCACATGGAGAATTTGTATTTTTCTCCACAATTGCCATCTACAGGAAAGTGAAAAATAACTAGTAAGATGGCACGATTTCCAAATGCTGGGAATAAGTCAATCACATTTCATCAACACATAACTTGAATCAACTATTTTCTTGGTTGAGTCGACTGAACACAATAACTGCATTGGATTTAGTCCAGGTTTTCTTAATTTCTCATGTCAATTAAGTCAAAGCCATCAGGATTTGGGCATGTTTCCATGTCCTACTCATATGTATTTCTTAATTGGTGATACATATTTCTTTCTCAGTGTCGTGTTTGATCCAAAGTCGACTTCTATTAAAATGTCTAATATCGACAAATTTCAGCCTTGGATTAATATGTCCAAAGAAATATTCATTTAATCGATTTCTTAATTTAATAAGAATAAGTCGAATTCAAAAGTATATAATCAATATGTAGTATATATATTATTATTATTATTATATTACATATAATATACATATATATATGTATTTTAAATACCATCGTATATATATATATATATATATATATATATATAAACGTAAAGGAAAAATAATTATAATAACCATATTATATAGGATGTATGCATATATATGTGTGTGTGTGTAAATGCATATGCCTCTATGTACACATATATGTAGGTATACCATATTGATGCATCTGTATGAGCATGTCCCTTTGCTAATGTACACTTGTATCGATATGCATATACATATGGATACATGTGTGTGTGTATATATATATGTCCACATCCGATTCACTTACATCCATTTACGTTACCATCATATCGATAGGTGTGTATGTGTGTATCTATACATATGCATATGCGTGTTGTTAGATCCCATTGACACAAATGTGCATACATATAAACATACTTCCACCTACATCCCACTTATCCATATGATTGTAATAACACAAGAACGATCTTAGAAACCAAATAGACAAACATCACCCGTAAAAGCATACAAAAGTAAAAAAAATTCCTATTGCAAACATACAAGCTATGGGTGACTTACCAATAACCCACAAACTGACTCAGTTTCAAACAATCTAATGTGTGTGTGTGTATGCTCAAATATTTTACTTTTACTGGTTACTTGACCAAGATCTTCTCCTGAGTTATACTTCTCTTCCGCTTGGAGGAATGGAACACATACCTGCATCCACTAACACATGATCACGGTAGTCAAATGTTCATAACATATGCAATATACATAAACATCTCCAAAGTTAGAATAATTACAATTCTATAACCTATCATTCACATAAATGCAATATTTCACCAAGGATAACATCAACTGAAGTAACATCAAATGAGACAATCATCAAATGTGAAAACATTCATATTGAAACAAGGTACAAGCATACTTTATTCATCTTCATAATTCTTATTACATCCATTTTTACCCTATGCAGTAATAGTAAATAGTAACTATACAATCGGGATGTAACAATTACTGGCGGTGAATTTTCCTAGAGCCAATTATTTCTTCCAGAGACAACCTATCTTACATGCTCTCCCTTAGGCACATATGGACTTGCATGAAGCAAGTTTGAAGCCAAATTACTAGTTGTTCTATCTGCTTGATTTGTATTCCTCGAAAACCTCCACCTACATCTCCATTCAAAATTTCTTGACCTACTATTGGCCAAACTACCTGAGCACTGGGTTTAATGTGAGTAGGATCGCCTAGCCATGCTTCATAATTAGAGAAACGAGCAGCCAACTATGAGAAATCCACCAATCCACATATGGTGCGTGAACAGAGACAGTTGGGTACCATAGTCAGTAGCTAGATATGGATAGGGAGGCATAGAATACATATGGTGAGCTACGACAATAGTCAAAGACCCTAACATAGCTAGGTTCAGAGCTAATTGAGCATGCCATGAAGTAGTTAAGATTTCGTAAAGACCTCTATGCCCTTCTCCTGTAAATGGACCTTTATGAGCTTCCAAAATTTCTTTGAGGTTATGACCAATACTCCAATTGGTCCTATACATATGACCAGCGATTAGAAAAAGAATTGCAATAGCCAAATGGTGGTGTGCAGTATCGGTCAGCCACAGACCCCCCGTTACTGGGTTGAGTCCTCCACGAAAAGTCAAAAATTCTGAATATTCCGACCAATTCAGGGTGAAAAATGGGGTCAATCCCTTAGCAAAACTGGGATAAAGTTGAGCTAAAAGCTCACGATTTAAAATAAATTCATGAGGAAGTGGTATCTCTTTAGGGTCCACTCCAGCATCTAAGAGTTCATTAATAGGTAAAGAAACGTGTATTTGGTGTCCTGCCCAAGATAGAGACCCAAGTCCTAGTAACCCTGCTAAATGGTGGTTTAACATGGATTCTACATCTTGGAACCAAGCCAATTTTGGAGCAGCTTTGTGATAATGGAACCAACCAGCAAAAAGCATTAACGCTGCAAAGATCAATGCACCAATTGCGGTGCAGTAAAGTTGTAATTCACTGGTTATTCCGGATGCTCGCCAAATCTGGAAGAACCCAGAGGTGATTTGTATTCCTCGAAAACCTCCACCTACATCTCCATTCAAAATTTCTTGACCTACTATTGGCCAAACTACCTGAGCACTGGGTTTAATGTGAGTAGGATCGCCTAGCCATGCTTCATAATTAGAGAAACGAGCGCCGTGAAAGTACATCCCACTTAGCCAAATAAATATGATAGCTAATTGACCAAAATGAGCACTAAATACTTTGCGGGAGATCTCTTCCAAATCATTGGTATGGCTATCAAAATCGTGAGCATCAGCATGTAGGTTCCAGATCCAGGTGGTAGTATTAGGTCCCTTAGCTAGTGTCTTTGAGAAATGACCGGGTTTAGCCCATTTTTCAAAAGAGGTTTTAATAGGATCCCTCTCCACTACGATCTTTACTTGGATTATAATCTCTAATGAGAAATATGGCTCCATGGGCAAATGCCCCTGTCATAATGAATCCGGCAATGTATTGATGATGAGTATACAATGCAGCTTGGGTAGTAAAATCTTGTGCTATGAATGCATAGGCAGGTAAAGAATACATGTGTTGAGCTACCAAGGAGGTAACAACTCCCAAAGAAGCTAGAGCAAGACCTAATTGAAAGTGAAGAGAATTATTGATTGTGTTGTAAAGACCCTTATGCCCGCGTCCTAATAAGCCTCCCGGAGGAATATGTGCTTCTAAAATATCTTTTATACTGTGTCCAATCCCAAAATTGGTTCTGTACATATGACCAGCAATGAAGAAAACAAATGCAATAGCTAAATGATGATGAGCGATATCAGTTAGCCACAAACTTTGAGTTTGTGGGTGAAATCCTCCGAGAAGAGTTAGAATAGCAGTTCCCGACCCTTGAGAGGTACCAAATAAATGACTACTGGAATCAGGATTTTGAGCATAAAGACTCCACTGACCTGTAAAAAGTGGTTCCAAACCTTGGGGATATGGTAATACATTCAAGAAATTATCCCATCTTATGTGCTGTCCTCTTGATTCAGGAATAGCGACATGAACTAAATGCCCCGTCCAAGCCAAAGAACTGACTCCGAAGAGTCCCGACAAATGATGATTGAGACGAGATTCGGCATTTTTAAACCATGAAACACTTGGTTTCCATTGAGGTTGTAGATGCAACCAACCCGCTGTTAAAAAGAGAGCAGAAAGAAATAGCAAGAAAAGAGCTCCAGTATAAAGATCTTCATTAGTGCGTAAGCCAATTGTATACCACCACTGATAAACACCGGAATAAGCAATATTGACCGGACCGGGGGCACCTCCTCGGGTAAAGGCTTCTACGGCCGGTTGACCAAAATGAGGATCCCAAATTGCATGAGCAATAGGTCTTATATGTAAGGGGTCGTGGACCCATGCTTCGAAATTTCCTTGCCAAGCTACGTGGAACAAATTACCAGAGGTCCACAGAAAGATTATCGCTAAGCCCGACCAAATTAACATTATTTAAGTTAATTATTGCGTAGTTTTATCAAGATCAGAAGCAAATTGTGCAAAAGCTTCTAACTCTGCAAGTTGAGCTAACTCTAATTTTAATTTTCCAGCTACTTGTTTCATGGCTTTCATCTGAGCTGCGGATCCTACTCTGGATACGGAAAGACCAACATTAATGGCAGGTTGAATTCCTGCATTGAAGAGATCAGCTGATAAGAAGATTTGTCCGTCGGTAATAGAAATTACGTTAGTGGGAATATAAGCTGAGACATCTCCAGCTTGAGTCTCCACTATTGGTAAAGCAGTTAAACTCCCTCCACCTAACTGAGAATTTAATTTAGCTGCTCTTTCCAATAAACGAGAATGTAAATAAAAAACATCTCCTGGATAAGCTTCCCGGCCAGGTGGTCTTCTTAATAGAAGAGACATTTGTCGATAAGCTTGTGCTTGTTTGGAAAGATCATCATAAATGATTGATGTATGCTGTTCTTTATACATAAAGTATTCGGCTAAAGCTGCTCCTGTATAAGGAGCAAGATATTGTAATGTAGCAGGAGAATCCGCAGTTTCCGCTACCACAATGGTATACTCCATTGCGCCACGTTCTTGGAACGTATTAACTACCTGAGCTACGGAAGAAGCTTTTTGACCAATAGCGACATAAACACATATTACATTCTGATTTTTTTGATTTATAATCGTATCTGTAGCTACTGCCGTCTTACCGGTCTGTCTATCTCCAATAATCAATTCTCGCTGACCGCGTCCTATAGGGATCATAGAATCAATAGCAATAAGACCCGTTTGAAGAGGTTCATATACAGAACGTCTTGAAATAATACCTGGGGCGGCGGATTCGATCAATCGAGATTCGGAAGATGAAATCTTCCCCTTACCATCAATAGGTCGAGCTAGCGCATTTACAACTCGACCCAAATAAGCATCACTTACTGGTATCTGAGCAATTTTTCCTGTTGCTCTCACGGAACTGCCCTCTTGTATCATCAAGCCATCACCCATTAATACAGCTCCAACATTATCTGATTCTAGATTTAGGGCAATACCTACTGTGCCATCTACAAATTCTACTAATTCCCCTGCCATTACTTTATCAAGACCATGAATACGAGCAATGCCATCTCACTCATCAAATAATATTATGTGATTTGAGATATGTTTTTTACCACTGGGCGGAAAAGGCGTTTTACATCTCGTAACGGTCCATTGAGCACCTATCAGATATGTCATAATAAATTTGAACACCTGCCTCAAAGCGACTTCCGTATCATAGTCGCTCCAGTTCTGAACTGGGAAATAAAGAGAGGAACGAGTTGAGAATATATATTTATATATATATATTTTTTTTTTTCTTTTTTCAAAATTTCGGCGGGTTTTTTCTCATGTCTCGTCTGGAAAGAGGAGAACTCAATGATCATTCGTTCACCGGAACCAGAAGTAAAGATCGTAGTGGAGAGGGATCCTATTAAAACCTCTTTTGAAAAATGGGCTAAACCCGGTCATTTCTCAAAGACACTAGCTAAGGGACCTAATACTACCACCTGGATCTGGAACCTACATGCTGATGCTCACGATTTTGATAGCCATACCATTTGTGTATTGTGGACAGAGGATAACAAGAAATAGATTGCATCTACACAAAAATATCTGTGTAAAGTTGGAGAAATTGGATTTAGAGATAAAGGTAGTTGGGTATTTTCCAAATTGAAGACATTTAGTTAATATTATGGAAGAAGAAAAATAATTATTTATCTACCATCAAGGTAAAAATTGGACAATTACATTTTGTTTGCTAAACATGCCCCATGGAATACCCAATAAAATTATTAAGAACCTTCGAGTCTAACTTTCACACTACAACTTAAATTATCTCCAAGATTGTTGGAGGAGAAATTGCTTTGAGAGATGTGAACTGTTTCCATCTTTTAAACAAGGAAAATGTTCATACAAAAATGAATGCTGATACTAAAGGAACCAATCATCCCATGCTAACTTTCACACTACAACTTAAATTATCTCCAAGATTGTTGGAGGAGAAATTGCTTTGAGAGATGTCAGCTGTTTCCATCTTTTAAACAAGGAAAATGTTCATACAAAAATGAATGCTGATACTAAAGGAACCAATCATCCCACGCTTCTTATGCTTTTGTGGGTGATTGTCATTGGTGTGTCACTGGAACTTCAATTTAGGAAAATGTCACATGGACAAAAACTCTAAAAATGGAAATTTCATTTGAAGATCTAGAAAAAGTGATGCGAGAGATACTTAAGCTGGTTACAAACACATCTATAGTCAGCATTTCAAAAAAAAATCTGTAGTGTTTCAATTTATTTCGTTATTTTCTTGTGAGTAGAACTGAGAAATGAATAGACAATTTTTTAGATTCAATTTTGTACAGAGCTATTTACTAAGTTGTATAATTCTATAAAGAAAAAAGAGATTGTATTTGGTTCGTATGTTCTAGATGCATTTCTGAGTTATCATTACTGATTTTTCATTTGTTGAATTGGTAATCTCTTTGTATCATTGTGGAAACCATTGGTCATTTATTGGTGCACTTACAAGCTATAGAGCATGTGCAAATAGAAGCAGTCATAATCTTAGTATCTTGATTTGAGTGTATTGACATAGCTTATCTCATAGTGTGTGAGTTTGCATGCCATTTTCATTATTGTTACAACATTCTTATCATTATTTTTGTTCATCATTTGAATCTAAGAATGTATATCTGATTTTGTGAAGAACTTTCATTATGTTTGTGTAATTCTATGATATCTCTTAGTCATTTTTCTTCATTTTTTCTCTTTTTACCTTGGTAATTATTCTTTTCCTTTGTAACTTACTTGTGACTGTATCTCATTCCTAAAAACAATAACTACTAAATATATTGATATGCCACCTTGGGAGTGATTTTGGTGGAAACCCTAATTTCACAACTCATTGAATTCTACTCCGAATGGCCTCAAATCTAGATTATAGTAGGATTACAGAAAAATTCTTTGATTTTTAATTAGATTGGATAAAATTAGGTGGAAACTCTAATGTAACCCTAAATCTATAGTAAAACCTGGAATTCTACTCCAATACCCTTAAATTTTATACTAAAAACTTCAACATGATCTTGAAATTCCCTTTAAAAATTAGAAAAAAATCACCAAAATGACCCCCAAAATAAATTAAAAAATTCTTTGTTCCAAAATCATGTTTTGATACCACTTGTAATGAAACAACTTGTACAATAAATAAATATAATAGGAAATATGTTGAAAACACCTGATAATAATTGAAAATAACAAGCCTCACTACAATGCGAAAAATCTTGAATTATCTCCAAAGGGAACACAAATAATCAAATAGTCATATATACATCTAATCAACTAATGAACAATAATAAGATAATAAGGAAATTTATATAAAAGGGAAAACCAACAAGTAATCCATGGAAAATATTTGAATTGGTCAATAATTCAATACCTTGTAATTATAAAGGGTTAGCCTTCAAGAGACTAGTTTGAAGATTAATGTTTAGTTACTAGTCCAATAGCAACCTATCATTATTATATAATACTTTAATTATAAAGTAGGCGAATCACTAAGGATTTTGTTTAAGAAATTCAAACTTTTCTTAAATGCATGGAGAGCATGCGTGCTTTAATATATTAGACATAAGTCCCAAATAGCCACCATCAATTATTTAAAAATAAATAAATTAAATAGTGTTTAGTATAGATAATTTAAATGTATTTAAAAAATGGTAGATATCTATTGAAGTTTGGTGGTTGTAAGCTAGATGTATTTATAATATTTTTATCTACAATTTTAATAAATTATTTACTTCATATCAATAGTGTTAAAATTTATATGTTATGTTATATTTTAAAATATGTAAATTTAAAAATATTTTTTTATAATTTTAAAAAATTAAATGAAAACAAAATAAATTATTTACTTTATGTGATTAGCTATTCTTTTATTTTAGACTGTAGGAATCGGTAAACAGTTTTCCCTCTGGTATCAGAGAAGACAGTGGGGAGAGTAGACCTCATGACCTCTTACCTACAACAGGATGCTTTTGTCAATCGAGCTAAGCCCATCACCCCATTATACTCCACCCTTTTAAAAGACCTCTACACATAACAATAATTTTAACTAAATAACAGTGATTCCAAAATTCTGCACAATATTCAAGATACCATACTAGAGAAAATAATCTATAATCCACATTAAGTTATAATCACATAACTTGATATGCAGATCTATAAATAAGTGAGGTTGAAGAAAATCTAACCCTTTAGTCCAATGAACTTGGGAGTAGATAGCCATTTAAGCATCACCAATACAAAAGTTTTCAATGAATAACAAAAGCTGCAATTTCCCATAAAAATGTCTTTCCACAAACTGAAAAAAGTTCTGTAATTATTACTGTAAGCTTGAGATCTACAACTTGATTAGAATTAGGGTAGAACTCTAATAGAAATATCATCAATATTGTGAACTGATATTATGAATGCACAGAGTACTTCTAAGGACAATATGCAAAATATTTTACAAACCAATTTCTCTTTCTTTTAATAATAAAAAACCCAAGAGAGACTCTTGAAGCACAGGTCTTATTCAAGTACCAAGATATAGTGACAGTGATAATCCAATTGACAGAATCAAAAGATAAAATGGAAGGTAAACCGTCAAGATTACTAGAAGTTCATGACAAAAATGGTATAGCCATCAAATTAAAGGCTATGATGGCCAAATCTGCATGCTAAGAAATCAATAGACCAAACCAGTATTTTTTTACCTCCCATTCATTTTATATTTGTATAAACCACAAGTGTTAACAACTGTCTTCATGCAATGGAAGATGTGGGCCACAGATTCAGGACATGCAATGTCTCATTCATGACATTCTAGACGTCACTTTTGTTTCTTTTGAATGCATTTTACATTACCAGTAATGCAAGCCTCCAAGCCTTAAATGGTACCTCAGAATTTGACATGAATTTATCCTACAACTGACTATAAGTCAATACACAGAGAACAATCAATGTGCCCTTTTTTTAAGAGAACTCCAAGAGGGTCATTAAATGTTAGAGGGAAAATCCTAGTACCCTAAAGGTTAGCTTTCCATAAATGACTCATCCATGATATGTATTTGAAGAGCTAAGGATTGCCCAAAAATTCATGCTAATCATTGAGAGATCAATTTTAAATCTTGAAATTTTATTTTCTTTTTAAACTATTTTTTTTAGTGGTTAAGTGTGTATATATATATATATTTCTTCTTTTTAATGATCTAAAGTCATAATTGATTAAAAGTTTCAAGTCTCAAATTTAAGATTATTACTAGAGAATAATTAATAACTATTAAACTTATAATTATACATCTAATTTATGTAAAATTTGTGTACACACACATGCCTATAAGGAATCACAATATCTTTACTTATAACTTCGAGATGGTTTAATCCAATAAATTTACTTTGAGCCCCATAATCAATTACAAATATGTTCTAATAGGAGGTCTTATACCTATATCCAACCCCAATTGTTAGTGTTTTTCCTTAAAACCATAAATAATAGGTAATAATATGCAGGTTAGATTAATAATAAAAGACATTTAACTAGCAGTCCCACAATATGACTATGAAAGTTGAAACCAACATGCACATGATTGAAATGCTTAATTCATTGGCAAGGGGGAGATGTAATGTGTCCTCATTTTCTCGAAGAAAAATATTATAGGTATCACTATGGTGATACTTGAGATAACATCATGATAAGAAATTAAAGTAGTGATATAGGTTTCATAATTAAACATCAAAGAACAAGTAGTAGTTTAATTAAACACTTGAGTCGTAGTTGATGGAATGCTAATATTGTTGAAGATGAATGTTGGAGCTATATGAACACACTAAAGGAGCTATATGAACACACTTGCAATACTCACATGTCACAATTACATTCTCATGCCTAGAGTTGCCACAACACAACAAATAATAGTCACAAATCACAAAGTTAGTGCACAAAAATGATTGTACAAGTAGAAGACTTACTTGGTCACACAATAATATCAACATGGTGATCCTACGAGGAGGTATATATTCATCTAACTCTAATAATAAGATCCAAGATCATAGTATCCACCTCTTGAAAATTGAAGGAATAGGGTGAAAGTAAAAAATGTCTAAACCATCCAACCACACAAGACACAACTCACATCCATACGGGTGGGAAAAGGAAATCCATACATTAGGTTCACTCACTCTAGAGGTGGGATGATTAGGAGATCAAAAATATCACAAATTCATGGAAATCACTAGTCATTCTTACATCAAGGCGGGACTTTCAACACAAAATAATAAATAACTAACAAGAAACAGTAAGCATGGCCAAAACAAGTGGATAGGAATTCAAGGTAGACTCTAAGGATGAACCTTCATTTAGGAAAATGTTCTAGAAAATGACAACCAACCACTATTTTCATTTACCCCTTTTGGGAAGCATTCACCACTTTTACTAGAGGTGAGTTTGACTTAGGGTGAATTATCATTCACCCCTTTCTAGCAAAAAGGATGAACTAAATATGAGAATTGCAAAACATGCCCAAATGAAAGGAATGACGAACTCAAAAATCCTTTCGAGAGCCAGTATGCACCTTCAATTTCTTATGTTTGTTTAAAAAAAATGGATTTCAACAACCTAATACAAGAACATACTACTAGATACCTTAAATAAAAAACAAACCCAATTTAATTTCCATTACATTAAACTTTAGAGGAAAGATAATGTAGTTTGCAGATCTAGGAAAATTTTGGCAACATAACGACATGTAAATTAACATTTCAAGAATGAGAGACGAAGAATAGAAGAAAGTCTACATAAGAGAAATAACAATGATATATGTGGGGAAAACCCTTTTGGGTAAAATACCCCACACTCCCAAACATCAAACCAATGTATTAATCTACAACAAAAAGGTTACAATACACTTGTAGGCTCATAGCCTTAACACATGGATATTACATCTTGCGCTTCTAGATAAAATCCAATAGAATAACCTACAATAAATTTTTTTCCTCATAAACAACTTCTCAAGCAAGCTCATATTATAGGCACGAAGATGGATGCTTAGAATTTCCACATGTCAACATTCTCTTCACTGCATGCAAGCAAAAAAAGGATAACATGCAAGGCGCCTATCTTCACCTGCTAATGCAACGACCACAACAAACTCTTACATTGTCATAATCAACCATAATTAACTTATGACATATGAAAAATTAGAATAAATTAAGGACCTCCTAAATGGGACACCCGCCTCCACCAATTTAGCTTACAGTTGTTATGCATGACTCTTACGGCTGTTATAACTCACCATAACAAGTTGTCATAGTTTGTCATAAAGCATGACATAGAAACATGAAAAAATCCACCAAGTTAGCCATAAATTTAGGACCTCCAAAGTGGGATGCCTAGTTCCACAATTTTAGCTTCCAAGTCGCACATGTCACCTTCCATGTAGGATGCCATATCACCAACCTATCCCACAAAGTGCCACAACATTACTAGGCTAAAAGAAATAAAGGTTGAAACATCTTAATCCCAACATTCTCCCACTTGTTGAAGACCTTTCAAGAGCCAAAAGAAAGATAATATTTTAATTGTTAGGAGCCAAACAATGAAACAATATCATCACAGGCATCCATGAAATCACATGAATCTCTAGAATGTTCTTGTGCACTACCAAGATACCTACAATAACATCCAAGATGCCAACCATATCAAGAAAGAACTCTTGTCATCCTCCAACATGCCACCTATGGAAGAAAAGGAACAAGCCAAGGTGAAGATGCACCAATCCAAACAACACAAGCATCAAATCCAATTGATAAAAAAGGCTATAGGCTATTATCATAACTCCACTATGTTCACAAGCTTTATAGAAGCACCAATGTACACAACTTCAAACCTATTACTAGAACACAACTCTAAAGTCCAAGCTTCCTCCAAGAACAAGATCGAACATGAATGTTCCAAAACATTTAGAACAACCACAAGTGATTGTTTACATCCAACTAAAAAAAATTCACATTACTAGAAAAAGAAACCAAAACAAATGCTAATCCATCCAATCATCCATACAACACGGTATTCAAATCATCAGTATCCAACCCATAAACTACAATCTAAAGATCCATGTACCAAATATTTCAATAAAGAACACACACATCTAGGAACTCCCACTACATAGGTAATGTCAAATCTTAAAATAGATCATGGCATAACAAGCTTACTGATTAATACTTATACTAAGGTGTGGCTAATAATTCAAGCATATAATAACAAAGAACATTCACAATGATATACACATGCAACACAAAACTACTTCATAGTCTCTAATAACATTTCGCCATAACTCTCCCAAGTCCACTGCACCGAACCATGTGAATATAAACCTTCAGGAAGAAGGAATGGAAAAAAGAGAAAACCTAGAAATCATATCCCATAATCATGTCCTTCTACCAACACCTCAAAGTGCCAAGTTGTGCCAAGTAATATCTCCTTCACAAGCCAAAAAAGAAAATCCTCAACAACACCCAAACATTCAATCTCATTAGATCAAGCATAACATATATATCTCATCTCACCAAAATATATGTAAGCCTCTCTAAACCAAGAAGATCAAACTCAAAAGCATTCCCTTATCATGAAAAATGGCCCAATAATATCTCCAAAAATTCTCATGAATAAAAAAAAATACCCAAGGAGATAAACATGTTGAACACTCCTCAAATGAACCCTCCATAACTATAAGTCATAGATCAAGGTCAATCTCTATGAGAATACAAAGCATAAAGCATAATACTTCTGAAAATAAAATGGGCTATACATTTCAAATGATTATCTTCTGAGTAGACCATGAGTGGAAGATATACCAAATATTATAGACTTTATCCAAGAAAAGCCTCCTCTTAGGTCCATCATGAACTAACGTCCATATCCAGGTGAATGGCTCCTCAACATTTTTGGTGAAACACAACAATTGCCTCACCCAAGTCTCCAAGTATCTATGATTATCTACAACTGATCAATCCATGCTAAACTCTAAATGCAACACTACACTCACGTCAAGCTCTCAAGCACATGACCAAGGTACTCAATACCAAGAGAACTGACTAGACCACTATCAAAGATCCAACCATGGAATTAGGAACACAAATAAGACATCATGATCTAACAATATCATGCCAAAAAACTTGTGTACAATCAAGAGTCCATCATAGCACAAAACCAAAAACAACCTCTCACAAAAGATGATATACTCAAAACCTAACCAAAAGACTCCAAGAGTCCTCCATGGATAACCAAGATTTCAACATCTACATTCACATGAATATATCAATCTTCTAACAATGAGTTGAAGATTTCAAAGAACTCTCATTGCAACAATAGGATCCAAGAGTTCCCCATGACACCAACAACCATTGAAGAAGATCATCTATCACCAATGATGAATCCATGCCACTATTGATAAATCACACTTAACCATGATATAGAGCTACATGGCATTATGATAACCATCTCCTAAATTAGGATCCTCCATGTCCCTAACACAATAAAATGCAATATCAACAACACCAAATAATAAGTAGAACTGAGATCTAGGGGGGAGGCCTAGCTCGATTGGCTAAAGCATCTTGTTGTAGGCAAGAGGTCACAAGGTCTATTCTCCCCCCGTCCTCATGGTACTAGAGGGCGTGTCATGCTAGCATCATTAGTCACATGAAAAAGGTTTACCAAGCACATTGTAGTTTAGCCCTTGATTCCTGAAGTCTAAAAAAATGGGGTAGGGGGCCTAGCTCGATTGTCTAAAGCATCCTATTGTAGGCAAGAGGCCATGAGGTCTAGTCTCCCCCTTGTCCTCATGGTATCGTAGGGTGTGTCAATCTAGTGTCATCGGTCATGTGGAAAAAATTTAGAAGATGCACTGTAGTTTACAGGGGGCTACCAGATTCTTGCAGTCTAAAAAACATAAAAAAATTAGAAACCAGTTCTCCAAGCCAAGAAGATAAACACCATGCTACAAGTCCCATAACTGACTATTCAGGCACTCAACATCATCCATCCTCTCATCTCAGTACAACACACCAATGCACCAGTGACCACATACAAGGCCAACTAACAAAGTTTGCATCAACACTGAAACAATCTCATGGATATAGACAATCGACATCTAAGTCATCCCATTGCAACCAATGGGTAGCTAATCCATAAATTGCATAACTCGTAGATTATCTTTTAATTTATCAGTTTTGAATTTCTCTTGCGTAAAATTAAAAGCATGTTCCTAATTAATTCACTAATGTGGATAGAAGCAACTTGAGCGATTTCTTCTTTCAAATTGTAGCCATTTCTATGAAATTCAGTGTTATGATGTTGTTCATTGATGTGTGAGTATGAAATATATTCTCCATCCATAATCCGAAAATCTTCTCATAATTTCATCAATTGTCGTGAAGGTATGATGTTGCAATTCCTGTTATTCGTCCAAAAATTAATTAGCAAGTTATTAATTGTAACCTCTTTAATATTGACCTTTTATAAATTAGGAATGCAATTATCTTGAATTGGGAAAATGAAAGACTAATATTCTGCTTATGATAGGAAATTATCATCATCTCCTTTATTCACATATAATTTTAAATGTTCTTTTGGTTTCTCCAATAATTTAGGATATCTTGAATATTTATCCTCATTCCAAAACCTTTTTGTATCAATCACTTCTTTATCTCTCACTTTGGGGACAAGAAAAGACTTAGCATTGTTTTCCCTTCTTATTTTGTAATCCCTTGGTATGGCTAAAGAGATTTCCTCGTTCCTCCACCATTCTTCTTGTGAAACCTTTACAATTATAGGTGTAATTGACCATGTTAATGAGATATTTTGTCCTTCCTGATGCAACTTTGTAAATCTGCCCATTGAACTCTTTGTATCAATACAATCACCTAAACCTACATTACTACACGAGTTAGATAATTGATAAGCCTGTTCAACAATATTTACTTTGATTCTTTCATGTTCTTTTGATTCTTTCTTGTTGAATGTAGGAATTAGTAAATTCCTATATTTCCTTTTACATGAGCTCAAACTTCGTTTAAATAAATCAACTTCTTGACTACTAAGCTCATTTTAATCAAGAAGGTTACACAACCAATTTCATTATCCTCTTTGGATTCATGGATCCTACACTTGTTAGTTGATCCAAACTTAAAAATATTCAAGATAAAGCTTTTTACTTAAAATTATTTGAGCAAGCGAAATATCTATGTCATGTGATGACTTATCACATGGAATATTAGGCCTTGGGACTTTCATTATTTTATGTGAATTTCATTCTAGGAAGACATCACTTTGACTTCCATGCAAAATTTAGCACTTTTATGAAGAAAGGCCCTCCGTCTAGTGCCGATTATGTTGATGTGGTTGTTACACACACAAAAACATGCAGATAACGTCTTGTTATTTGAACAATAGAACCTATCTATCTTGAAAGAATCACCAAAACTGGTTTAGGAATTTGGCTATCCCAAGGCTTGGGAATATCTAGTCTTGATGTACTAGGTTTACTCAAGGTTCGTTGTGCAATTGTTATTTTAACATCGAAGGCCTATTGGTATTCAAAGTTGCTTCCAGTGAACAATGAGTGATGTAATAATCCTAACAAATAATGCTTGCATCAATTTTAAATTTCTAGTAATTCAAATCTTTTTCAAAATAAACTGATAAGAATAAATAAAGCCTAAGGAATTAATGGCTTCCAGTTATTATCCAAACATTCACTGAGAAATAAACAAGCTAAAGCATCAACTATTTTGTATTTCACCAAAATGTTTTACAGTTACATACAAAATAATGTAAGAGTTTAAAGAAGAGAACCATTCACCACTAAAATAGCATCAAAATGCACCCAAATCTGATGCAACAAATTGATTCTTCCAATAGGAATGAACAACTTATAGTTACACAAAATATACGATTTGGAGTAACCTTTCACTTACTTTAACATTCTTAATCTTTATGATAAATACACGTTTTTATGCTAGAATTGAACCAAAAAAAACATGAAGTAAAATAAATTGGTTATGTTCCAATTTAAGTCTTACTGTTTCAAAAAAATACAAGGTAGTAGTTGGTTACAAAAGCACATGGCTAGAGAGAAAAAGATAAATCAACAAAAGACACTTGGCACTACACCATTCATTGCACATGGGAAATTCCAACTCATCAGTTCGCGAGAAAAGATCACAACTAAGTTCCATTGCTTCAGTCTGCACTTATAATCTTTTGAATCCCAAAGAATTCAGGTGGAAAAAAAACTCGAGCACCTCCAGTGGCGTGAAGCTTCAAAATCTCTGTATTTGCATTCATTATCTCCCATATCAAGAAAAATACCAGCTACTGAATTCGGCAAAAAAACTCCAGTATTGCCTCGAGCAAAACATCTTCTTACCAGAGCTTCTCTTTCTTTTAGCTAAGTCATTTATTACTTTTCGAGAAAACTAGCTCATACGAGCACCCGCATTCCACAACCTTTTGGTTACCTGCATCAACATAATATTACCCCACAAGTGAAATATCATGCATTTTATTATTATATCAAAATAAAACATTATCAAATCTTTGCCTTAAGCCAACTTGACCTTCCCTAAAGCATGCTTATGACCACAATAACGTTTTGCTTAGCCCTTTTCAGGTTTTTAGCCTTTTCAATGATTTTCAGGAATTTCTTAGATTATTGATGTTACATAAAGATATCGGGAACTTCTTGTGCTTTGGGCTTCTCCCAAAACCCTGGTTACCTGATTTACTAACAACGCCCCTATTCGATGCCTGTGTTATGGAGATCATTATTAATCAACACTTTTGTTGAAAAACTCCTACTTCTCTAGCGATTAACACAACAAACTAACACTCATTTGATTTTCCAAGCCGTAAAATTCTGACATATACCTCTTACCCGCTTAAAACCACCTTCGAATCTGCACTCTTATGAAATACCTACTTGGTTACATAACCCCGCTAACTAATTTCATTATAGACCACACAGGTTATTCCCTGCTTACTTCCAGCTATAAAAGCCTAGACACTAGGTTATGATGCAGTCTATTTCTCTGAAACATTTCAGCTCTCAAAAACTTTATCCACCACCCGACATTGTACTAGCCTCCCCTCTTTAATTTTGTATCTTAGGCCTACCAGCTTATGGGTCCCCATGCTATTTTTATGACATGGGGCATGTTATGGGACCACATAACACTTTCCTTATTGCATTCAACTTTAGGAGAGGGGTCTTCCACCAACACAAAAGTGTTATGAGGTTCATTGGATTTCTCACTAGGTGGGATGTATCCTAGTCCTTGAATTTTGTGAGTTATTTACGGTAATCTTAGCAAGAGGATTTAAGCAATCAAATTGATTTTTTTTAGGAGTTTTGTGATATTTCATAAAAATAGAATTGGATTTTTTTAGGAAAATATGGGTCTCGCATATGAAGAGACAACACGCACATGAATAATCTAAATTTATTAAAGTAGGACTTTGAATAATTTCCAGACCACCAATTTATGCCTTCTCTAGTCATGGTGTGGAAATAATAATTTTTATCAACCAAGTTTTCTCTTATGGTATGAGGAGATAATATACACATCCTACACACCCATTTCTAGGAGAATAGGATGAGTAACTTCCCAACATAGTCCATGGATTTGTGCATTACAATTAAACAAGATGCTAGCGATGTCCTCTATATAATTTAAGGTATGTGAGGCTAAATTATAAGAATGAGAGGTGTGTCTATAGGCAACCCCTTCCACTTCACCTTGTCCTATAAAAGTGGACAACAAGGTAGTGCCAAACACGATACCACTCCTTTGAGACGAGTCTTTCAACTCTCCCCTCAATTTATATACCCCACCATAAGACATGGGCTTGGGTCATCCCATTGGAGATGAAATCCAAGTAGACCCATTGGAGGAAGAAAAGAAGAAGTGGTTTTGATCTCCAAAATTGTCTTGTAGTGTGAGGAGATAGGATACACATTTGACTCCCTTAGGTTTTAATCTAAACATAAGAGGATAATATAATTACTTTAATCTCCAAGGTCACATTTTTCTCTAAGGAGATATCATAGTCATCAAAATACCCTCATAATCATAGCAAAAAACAAATCCCTTAAAAAAATGAAGTGTTCAACTAAACTTGTGGAAAAATGAGTCTTGAATGATCAAACCTATAGAGAGCTTTTTAGTAGTTTGTAAAAGGTATTGGAAATACAATTTTCCTAAAAAAAATAGTTAGTACCAAGTTACAAAAACATTTATCCAAAAAATAAGGTAAAATGACACAAAAATGTTATAGAGCACACACATCAATAGAAAGGTGGATATGTTCAAACATAAAGTAGACATGATGATTGTTGGCCCTTTTTAAAACTTTCCCAATTTTAAAAAATTGTGTCCAAATTCTTATATCAAGTGGTTCCTAGTTAGAAATACCCCACTTATCCTCAAATATTAAGTCTCACCATTTTGAAGAAAAATCTCCATTGTTGTTGCTAAAACCTTTATACGCAATGATGTAGCTTGTCAAAATTTACAAAACTAATTAAATACTAAAATCTTTGAATGGTGGTGAAAAATAATTTTATGGGGGTATTCTTGATAGTACTTTTACTAATGTGGTAAGTTTTCATGTCAATATACCTTATGGTTTCAAAGATTTAAAAGTTCAAGATTTCAATAGGAGGTTTGTGGAAACAATTAAATTAGGAATTCTATTAAATAAGGAGAAAAATGGTTTAACAAGGAGTTTTATGACATCATTACCAACAATGTGGCAAGAATTCATGAGAAAATACTATCTTGGTCAAAATCTATGCATTGATCTTCAATTTTCATGCTTGCAGATTTGTTAAGTATTTTTCAAAGCGGGTTCATGAGTTTAATGATTTGTTAAATTTTGGTATTTATTTTGTGGCATCTTTGGTTGGAAAATTTGAAGCTCAGAAGATTAGACAATGTTAGTTGGATTTTAAAATCCTTAAGATTCCTATAACCCTTAGTATTAATGCCATTACCCTTAACTTTTTAAAATCCAAAATTCTATTAAAATCTTAAAAAAAATTAGTTCCTAATCTACCTGAAACCCCCGAAATTACTTAGTTCATAACTCTCTAGAAACTCCCAATAGTTCTTATTCCACCCAAAAACCCCAAAAAGTTCCTAATGCCCTCTAAAGTCTCGACAAGTTTCAATTACTCTAAAACCCTTCAAATGAATTTTAATCACTTTGTTGGCACTTTATGCCTATTGGGAACTAATGTGGTACCAAGAACTAAATTACTTCCTATTCCTCACCCAAGCCCTAACACTTGAAGGATATAGGGGAGAGGACCTAGTAGTTGAACACCCTAACTTCGCGCTTCTCAAAATCCTACATGGAAATTTCAAAAAATTCCCAATTTTTTACAGCAGCTTGCTTGGCAATGCCCCTCCTTATAACTAAGGTTTCATGGACACATCATCAAATATGATGCCACACCAACATGTTTTTTATTGAGGTGTCCAAAAAGGTCCAAAAAAAAGTGAGACTGATATTTGTGCACTAAATCATGTTTTATTGGTGCGCGGATGTGACATCACATGATTTGCTGCTTTTTAGATCTAAGGAATACATATTATTCAATTATTGATAGTTACCATTGACTCTAATAACTTTAAAGTCACAACTATTGGTTCAATATTGTTAAAAATATTGACATTAATTCCAAATATGCTATAACAACTATTAAAACATGCTCAACTAGTGTGTCCTTTCCCCTAAAATCTCACGGTGTGATGATTGCAAAGCATAAACAAAATGGAATTTTTGGAAGGTCTTCAAAAACATTAGGGCAAATGTAACTTTCGAGTGCATCGCCAAATCCCTCAAATTTATCCACGCTTCTGTCGAATGGAGCTTCGGAATGGAGTATGGACATGTAGGCAAAGTGTGGAAGCATTGCCAAGGCATATAAAGCTTTTGGGTAGAATCGGTGAAATGCTTTTATGAAAAATCGGAGCTTTGCGATAGGGTATGGACATCCACCATAGCAAGGGATTTTTGTCAGATAATATAGTTGCGACTGCCCTGGCGGACTTGTATGACAAATGTGGAAATGTAGGCATGGTTTGTGAATTGTTTGATAGAGAGCCTCGAAGATATGGTCTAATGGAATGCCTACATTACGGGATGTGCACATAATGGATTTTTTATGAAGGCTTCTAAAAATTTCAAGCAAACGTAAGTTTGTAGAGGATTGTGAATAGCATAAAGGCGGTGATTTCCAGTTTATATCATTTGGAGGAGGAATCACATTTGGGGAGTGTTAGCAGAGAAGCACCAACACCAGGGTAGTCTACTGGACTGGATTATGTAGATGATGTCTCTTCGGTTACCAACTGGTAAACAAATGATATTGAAATGCCAATTTGATAGTTGCTAAAAGACACAAGGATTTTGGAGATATTATCAGGGATCTCAATGACTATTTTATGAAGACCTTTGATGGTGAGGAGGAGGTTTCAAAGCTTCTGGAGACTCGTAGGGTTCACAGTGAATTTGAGACTAAGAAGAACTTCTACCCTTCCTCTAGTGTATTTAATTCTCTACCTTGGAGATGGGCTTCAAAGTCGCCTCTTGCCATTGGATATACTCTGGAAACGAGTATCTTGATACATCTAGAATACATGGGAGCCATTGCTGCACTTCAGAGAGGCTTCTTGCATGGGAGAAGACGCTTCATCAAGAAGTCAAGAATGGAGAGGCTAGAAAGATAGTGGAAATCAAGGGAGAAAATGTGATTAAGATATATAAGACCAAAGCATCCATAAAGAGACTGTAGGATTTGACAATGGTTGCAAACCAATCAATGAATACAACTTCAACAATCATTGTAAAATTGAGAGAAAGCGAATTATACCCACAACTTGCAGAATTATGGAAAGGGCTAATGGATATGTGGAGATTCATGAATGGATGCCATCAATATCAAATCCTAATTGTGCAATAGGTAAAGAACCTCGAGATGAAAGAAAGCAGAGAACCTACAAGTGACAATCAGTGTCAAGTGATGCTTCAATTGGAAGCATAAGTTATACAATGGTACATCAATTTTTGTAGCTTGATTAAGAGTAAAAGGGAATACCCTCCATGGGTGGGTATGGCTCAGCCTCCTCCATCTTGGGAATGAAGAAGAAAGGGAACAAGGAAACCATCCACCCATTTATGCTCTCTGTGAGGAAGGGCAGCAAGTAGTTGCATAATTTCCAAACAAGGTTGCTTTTGAGGCCATTAAAAGCTTTAGCTCAATTGTTCATGCTATAGTGATAAAGCAAGATGATAGAGCAGGCATTACATTCTTTGATGAGTCATTATTTAATTGTCCAGAAGGAAAACTTAACATCCAACATGTTGGTTATGTTCTAGAGTCGAAAGAAGCCAACTCTGCTAAGGAAATATTTAACAAATGGTACTTTTAAAATGGACCAACATAAAATGTTACAGAATTATCTCCTTTAGAAACACATGCTATCTTACATGCTCTCCTATAGGGCACATATGGGCACATATGGACTTGCAGGAAGCAAGTTTGAAGCCAAATTACATTACAAATTTGTAGTTATTCTATCGGCTTGCAGTCATTTGTGCATTGGGGACAAAGGCTGACAAGAAATAGATTGCATCTATAGACAGAAAATGTCTGTGTAAAGTTGGAGAAATTGGATTTAGAGATAAAGGTAGTTGGGTATTTTCCACATTGAAGAGATTTACTTATAGTCTTATTCTTATGGAAGAAAAAGAAAAATAATTATTTGTCTACTACCATGGTAAACATTGGACAATTGTATTTTATTTACTAAACATGCCCCATGGAATACCGATTAAAATTGTTAAGAACCTTTGAGTATGTTCTGACCACCACACTAGAAATTAACTTATCTCCAAGATTGTTGGAAGGGAAATTGTTCTGAGAGATGTGAACCGTTTCCATCTTTTAAACAAGGAAAATGTTCATACAAAAATGAATGCTGATGCTAAAGGAAGCAATCATCCCACGCTTCTTATGCTCTTGTGGGTGATTGTCATTGGTGTGTCACTGGAACTTCAATTTAGGAAAATGTCACAAGGACAGAAACTCTAAAAATAGAAATTTCATTTGAAGATCTAGAAAAAGTGATGCGAGAGATACTTTAGCTGGTTATAAGCACATTTATAGTCAGCATTTACAGAATGTTTAACAAAATTCCATGATAGAAATTTTCCTATCAAAGACTTATCTTTTTATCATAAAGTAGTGTTATTAACATTTTAAAAACATTTCTGTTAATGAGTTGGAGATAACACTGATTAAAAAGGAGTTTCTAATATTAGATAAACATTTTGGTAAAGTCTTAAAAGTGATAGTTGTAAATTAGTTACAAGAGGTTATAAAGGTATGGTTTTCGAATATAAAAAGGGGTTCTATTTTTCTGAAGTGTTTCAATCAACTTTGTACAGAGCTATTTATGAAGTTGTATAATTCTATAAAGAAAAAAAGAGATTGTATTTGGTTCGTATGTTCTAGACGCATTTCTGAATTATCATTACTGATTTCTCATATGTTGAACTGGTAATCTCTTTGTATCATTGTGGAAACCGTTGGGCATTTATTGGTGCACTTACAAGCTATGGAACATGTGCAAATAGATGCAGTCATAATCTTAGTATCTTGATTTGAGTGTATTGATGTATAGCTTATCTCATAGTGTGTGAGTTTGAATGTCATTTTCATTATTGTTACAACATTCTTATAATTATTTTTGTTCATCATATGAATCTAAGAATGTATATTCTGATTTTGTGATGAACTTTCATTTAGTATTTCTGTGTCTAC
>VDFB02342032.1:0-41720 GCA_007258455.2 Sequoia sempervirens
ATCACATTTGTTTTAAAAACCAAATGCCATATCAATGTCTTGTGAGTGATTTTTCCTAGGTTGAGCCATGCCTTAGACATTTTTAGTGATTTTTAACAAACAAAAACCATACCTTTCCCTTATGTTTTTCATGTGGTCCATATACACATTTCCCTTCCACTAGGCGAGGTTGTCAATGCCTTGGTTTTTTTTCCTCTGGGTCTAGGGCTCATAATCATTTATATGATTTTTTTTATAAGAAAAATCAAATACATAGGAGCTGTCACATTGTGTTTTGATTTTGTGCAAACATTAGTTTTTACTCAAATTGCAAAAAATCAAATTATTTGAACTCAAGATGCAAGATCAAATGTGTTAGGAGAGTTTCTATATTGTTTTCTGAAACTACAGTGACTGTAAAGCATCACTAATGGTAATGTTTCTATAAATTACCTTAGTGTTTGTTAATGTTTAAAATGCAATTGGTACACTTGAGTCCCCAGTGAAGGTTTCTATTTTGAGTTGGAGTTCTTGGGCGGATTTGGAAAATAGATGACAAACTAGACTTTCTATTATCAGTTCTTGAGTTGTTTGCACCTAATTTTGAGGATTTTTAGATGGAACCTTTGGAGATGGAAATTTTTTATCTTTTTGATGCAGTTTGGAGCAGATTTTTGGCACTATTTTTCAAGCTTTTTCCTTGAGCTATAAAATTGAAAACTTTCCATTCTGAGATGCAAATGAAGCTGATTTTTTCTATTCTCACCATTGATGTCACTTGATGGCTATAAGTTTGAGAAATTTTAATTTCTCAGGGTTCATAATTTTGTTTCTTGCTCTCATACTCATTGAGGAGAGACTTGTAAAATTATTTGAATCATATTTTGATCTTGTACTCCATCTCAATAAAACAGTAGGCTACTCCTTCCCATTTTCTTGTTTTGAGTTTACAATATCAATTCATGTTGATTGTGATTCAAGAGTTGAATCCTCTTTATGTCTTATTTTGTGAATTTGTTTCAGGAGTCTATTCTAATTCAGGTTGCATCTTGTGTTCCATTCGTAAGCCTTTGTGTAAATTACTAATGAATTAGGTAGTTTCGAGTGGGATTGTGAGAATCATATTTTTAAAAGAGATTGTTGTGAGTATTAAGTTGTCAAGACCAGGAAATTTCTAGTTTATCATCTTAGGCTGCAGGATTTACTTTTAAGTTTTCTTCCTCCCCTTTTCTTGTGAAAGTCTTTAGATTAGATGGTTTACTAGAGGGAACCAATGCACTCAGGATATTCACTCTCACTCATTGATTTACCCACAAATCAAAGAGTGTTTCCATGTTGCAATAGGATAGCTAAGCTCATCTTGACTAAGGGTGCAATCCTAATTGCCAACAGTTTCTTCCTAGATTTGGTGTCTACCTTAATTCTTTGAATTTTGAGGTTAATCTCCTAATTTAGTATAAATAAGGGGTTAATTCACATTGTTTCTCCTTAGAACAAGATCTAGCAAGTTTATGAAGAATTCAAGCATTCAAGTAAAAATCGAGCATTAAAGAGCATTTCAAGAGCATTCATAAGGCATTTCAAGGAATATTTCAAGTGTTTTTTTGCAACAATTCAAGATCATATCATCATTTCAAGGGTTTGATGAATGCATTCATGTTGTTGAGTTAAGAGGTGGATGTAGCATTGAAGATCTACTTCCAACTATTGTTCACATCATATTCAAGGATCCTAGATCTACATTCTTCATGGCCACTACACGATAGTTTGTAGATTTGTTTCACAAGATATCATCCAAGGTGATATCAATTACATTATTTCATGTTCATGCTTCATTTCATTCATTTCATAATTTTCTTTTATTACCTAAAAGGGGTTTGAATGAGGCAAACCCCCATTCACTAACAAATAAATAATTTTGCTTCCCTTGAGTGTGTGATTTCATATTTACAGGTTGAAGATCAGATTGAGGAAGATTTTGAGAAAAAATGTCAAAGTTGCAAAATTGTAAAAGTTGTCATTCAAAGTGCATGATCATGGAAAGATCTCTACAGAATTGCATACAAACTTCCATAACTTGAAAACAAGGAATTCAAGAGTCCAGATATCAAGGAACACGATCTTGAAATCAGTTTTTCGAAACCCTAAAAGGATCCATTCACCACTGAAGGCTAATGAGCCCTCCATAGCTCAAAAATATCGACTTTCTAGCTAGGTACACAACATTTTATGCTCTAAAAACATACACCATAGTTGCTATAACAATTAGGTTGTATTTCTAATTGTTACTAACATTTTAATTTCCATAAATTTAAGTGTTTAGGGCCTTAGAAAAATAAGTGGTAGATCCTCTTGTTCATACATTTCAAGGGTCGACCCTATTTTTCCCCTATACATTTATTGGTGAATCCAACTCATTCAAGATTGCAATTTTTTTATTTTTAGTCTTTCATTGCATCTTAAGTTAAAATATTGCATTCATTGCATTTAGATTTGCATTGAATTCTCATTTAGGGTTTCTTCTTTTCCATTCAAATCTTGCATATCATATAGGATTTAGATTTGCATTGCTTTGCACTTCTTAAATCTGAAAATTATAAAAACAAATCATTCATTTTGCATCAAATTTAGACTCATTCAATTCTGCATTTGAAATTCTAAAAAGTCTCCAAACCTAGGTCTTGCATTTAATCTTTTCATTTGCATTTTGGCATTTAATTTCTACTAGAAATCTAAAATTTTGCATTTCCCTACTTCAAGCGTGGAATTCAGAAAAGATATAACTAAGAACTTGTAAATCATTAAAAAAAATTAGAATACCTACTTCAGGACCCATTCTCCTTTACTAGTGAATAATTCACAGTTAGGTGATCACATTGTAGCTTAAAATTAAAATATATTCAAACTCCCAAAAACATAGTTTTCCTCTAGAGAAACTTACTCCAACTAACCAAACCACAAAACCTCATTTTTAGCCAATTTGAGGAGGGTTTAATGAAAATATGGGTTCCAAGACAAATCACAACATTCCAGTGCCTCACACCTTCATAAAATGACCTTAGAAAACTCAAAACACTATCACATATATAGTTCCAATCACATTTTTCCAAAACCTTACTTTAGTTCCTCAATTTCTCATGGAAACTCATGAAAACACCCTAGGGCATCACCCTAAAACCATAAAAGTTGCATTTCCTGTCTCCCAAACCATTGGTACATGTAAAATACCATGAAACAATTCATTCCACCGAGTTACAGGGCTGGACAGTAGGTGGAATGGCTATAACATCACTTTTACACCAATCAAACCCTCAAATTAGTTAGAAACAGGCAGTCCCAGAAAAATGAAGAAATCTCCCTCAAAAATCAATATTAGAACCTCTAATTGGATTTAAATGAAAGCTATTTCATGCCCCTACAATATTATATAAGTCTCAGAGCATATGGTGGTGGTACAGACCCGTACAATGCTTGCAAAGTTCAGGAAAACAGAAAAAACATGGGGTTTCAGACCACCCGGCAGTAAAATGAGGATATCTCACTCGATTCTCAATGAAATAACACCATTCAAATGCCAAAAGAAAGATTATTCAATTATCTATCCATCCATTATATGCTTGGAGTGTGGAACAATACGTACAGGTCATACAATTCTCGTGATCAACAATTTCTTAATGGAAAACACAAAAAACAGCAAATTTCTTATTAGAAACTCATTCCAAACTTCTTCAACAGACTCCCCTTCGAGATATTACAACAATTTATTATGCTACCACCTGAAAACTACCTCTTGGGGCGTTCAACTTCCATAACCACCCTTTAATTAGATTCTAAAATGACAATTTTGCCAATTTTTTCCCTTAATCACTATCCCATTACAACTTGATCAACTTGATTTTTGCAAATACCACCTAACTGACCTATTAAGCCCTCCAATACATTGAAAATGGTCATTGAGACCTTATTTAACATGGACTAAGACCCTACTCCCCATGTCCCTTAAAACTCATGATTTCACATGGCTTTTGCATTATGTTTCAAACTGACAAATTCAACTAAATGACTCAAAACCCTTTCAAATTACATTATGACTGGTCCTTCAGACCTTATTAAGCATAAAATAACAAAAGACACACCTAGGTATCAACTTAGACTTCACAAGGTGTAGGTGCTCCTGCACCATACACCCCCTCATAAAAAGGACTCTTGCCCCAAGAGTGGAAACTTGTTCTTGGCCTTCTCATTGTTGCTTCAAGCATCTTCAGACCTGGTACTAATCTCTTTAGTCCTGGATGAAAATTTGGTGTTGTTCTAGGCCTTAGACCTGCAGAAAAACAAACATCAGAATCATATAAACCTGCTCTCTTCCTTGCTCCACCCATACATGGGTAGCTCCTCACCATTCCTTGCACATTCTGCCTTACTATCTCTGTGATCAGGACTCCTGCGCAAGAAAGCTAGGAGGTTCTAATATTGAGTTTTGAGGGAGATCTCTTCATTTTTCTGGGACTGCCTGTTTCTAACTAATTTGAGGGTTTGATTGGTGTAAAAGTGTTGTTATAGCCATTCCACCTACTGTCCAGCCCTGTAACTCGGTGGAATGACTTGTTTCATGGTATTTTACATGTACCAATGGTTTGGGAGACATGAAATGCAACTTTTATGGTTTTAGGGTGATGCCCTAGGGTGTTTTCATGAGTTTCCATGAGAAATTGAGGAACTAAAGTAAGGTTTTGGAAAAATATGATTGGAACTATATATGTGATAGTGTTTTGAGTTTTCTAAGGTCATTTTATGAAGGTGTGAGGCACTGGAATGTTGTGATTTGTCTTGGAACCCATATTTTCATTAAACCCTCCTCAAATTGGCTTAAAATGAGGTTTTGTGGTTTGGCTAGTTGGAGTAAGTTTCTCTCGAGGAAAACTATGTTTTTGGGAGTTTGGAGTTATCTTAATTTGACGTGTAGCATCTTCCTGCAAAATCATTAGAACCTCTACCAATACCAAACCTTCCTCTACCTCTAAAACCAAAACCACCTCTAGAATCATTGTGATCTTTACCTTTGTTTGCTCCTTGATCTTCATTTGGCTGCTTTGATGTAGAAGGTATTCCTCTTCCTCTTGCACTAGGACCACCTCTTCCTCTTACTGCTTTCTCTTGTCTCCTTTTAAGCTTCTCCTCCACCCTGATTGCCATTTGATAACAATCCTCTACACTCCTAGGGTTAGCCAAACCAATTCATCCTGTATATTAAGCCTCAAACCACCAATAATAATAATTATATCTTAGAATTTTTCTTACCTTCATTCCTTGCTGATGACCAGACTTCAAACTTCTAATTTTATAAAAACTCCTCACAAGATAGGGACTTCATTTTATCCATTTCGGCTCCCAAACTTTGCAATTTTTAAATATCGACTTGTCATACCTCCTCAAGACTATAAAAGTGGTAATTTCCGTGAGCAGGAGTAGGTTTCCTTGGTTTGCATTTTGCAGGTTGAAGAAAAGGAAAGGTTGACAAGATGCCTCCAAAGAGCAAAGATATGGCTAAAGAGATGAGAGAGATGAAGGAAAGACATGCAAGAGAACTCAAAGAGTTGGAAGAGAGAGTCATAGCCCTGGAGACAAACAAGAGAAGAGATGCTGAAGAGAGTGAGCCAGAAGGAGAGGAAGATGAGGAGTTTGAAGACGTGGAAGAAGAACTTGATCCAGAAGACCAAAGAATGGCAAAGCTATTGAAGGCAGTGAAAGGTGACAAGCCTAAGGTAAAACTTGATGTTTCTAAATATGGTGGTAGTCTAAATGATGAAGAACTACTTGATTGGATTGCTGCATTAGATAACCATTTTGAATGTGAAGAAGTTCCTGAGGAGCAAAGAATAAGGATTGCAAAGACTAAGTTGCAGGGTCATGCTTTGGTATGGTGGAATTACTTTCAGTCTGAGAGGAGGAAACAAGGAAAGTCTAAGATCACATCATGGGACAAGATGATATCTAAACTCAAAGGTAAATTCTTACCCAAAGATCACCAAATTCAAATGTTTAAAAAATTGCAAAGTTTGAGGCAAAGGGAAATGGATATTAAGTCCTATACTGAGGAGTTTTATAAATTAAGTTTGAGGTCTAGTCATCATGAGAATGAAGATGAAAAAATTGCTAGATATATTGGTGGTTTGAGGCTTAATATACAGGATGAATTGGTTTTGGCTAACCCTAGGAGTGTAGAGGATTGTTATCAAATGGCAATCAGGGTGGAGGAGAAGCTTAAAAGGAGACAAGAGAAAGCAGTAAGAGGAAGAGGTGGTCCTAGTGCAAGAGGAAGAGGAATACCTTCTACATCAAAGCAGCCAAATGAAGATCAAGGAGCAAACAAAGGTAAAGATCACAATGATTCTAGAGGTGGTTTTGGTTTTAGAGGTAGAGGAAGGTCTGGTATTGGTAGAGGTTCTAATGATTTTGCAGGAAGGTGCTGGGCTAAGCCATTAAATTAAAATGCATTCAAACTCTAAAAATAACATAGTTTCTAGAGAAAACTTCTATTAACCAGCTAAAACCACAAACCTCATTCTTTTAAGCCAATTGATAGGAGGGTTTTAATGAAAACATCGCAATCTAAGACAAATCATTAACACATCTGCATAAGCCTTACACCTTCATGCTAAAATGACCTTAAGCAAACTCAAAACAACACTACTTTCCAATACATGCTATGCATAGTCTAAATCATATTTTTCCAAAACCTTACTTTAGTTCCTCAATTTCTCATAGAAACTCATGAAAACACCCTAGGGCATCACCCTAAAACCATAAAAATTGCATTTCCTGTCTCCCAAACCATTGGTACATGTAAAATACCATGAAACAAGTCATTCGACCGAGTTATAGGGCTGGACAGTAGGTGGAATGGCTATAACATCACTTTTACACCAATCAAACCCTCAAATTAGTTAGAAACAGGCAGTCCCAGAAAAATGAAGAGATCTCCCTCAAAACTCAATATTAGAACCTCTAACTGGATTTTACTTGTGTCCATCACGCAGGATAGTAAGGCGTAATGCAAGGAATGTATGAGGAGCCACCCACAAGGTATGGGTGGAGAAAGGAAGAGAGCAGGTTTATATGATTCTAATGTTTGTTTTTCTACAGGTCTAAGGCCTAGAACAACACCAAATTTTGATCTAGGACTAAAGAGATCAGTACCAGGTTTGAAGATGCTTGAAGCAGCAATGAGAAGGCCAAGAACAGCTCTCCACCTTTGGGGTAAAGAGTCCTTTTATGTAGTGTATGGTGGAGCACCTACACCTTTGTGAAGTCCAAGCTGATACCTAGGTGCTCCATTGTTATTCTTGATGTTTAATAAGGTCTAAAGGACTCACCATAATGAATTTGGAAAAGGATTTTACTTTAGTTGAATTTGTCAGTGTGATTCATAATGCAAAAGCCATGTGAAATCATGAGTTTTAAGGGACATGGGGAGTAGGATCTTATTCCATGTTAAATAAGGTCTCAATGACCATTTTCAATGTGTTGGAGGGCTTAATAGGTCAGTTAGGTGGTATTTGCAAAAATCAAGTTGATCAAGTTGTAATGGGATAGTGATTAAGGGAAAAAATTGGCAAAATTGTCATTTTAGAATCTAATTAAAGGGTGGTTATGGAAGTTGAACGCCCCAAGAGGTAGTTTTCAGGTGTTATCATAATAAATTGTTGTAATATCTCGAAGGGGAGGCTGTTGAAGAAGTTTGGAATGAGTTTCTAATAAGAAATTTGCTGTTTTTTTGTGTTTTCCATTAAGAAATTGCTGATCACGAGCATTGTACGACTTTTACGTATTGTTCCACACTCCAAGCATATAATGGATGGATAGATAATTGAATAAGCTTTCTTTTGGAGTTTGAATGGTGCTATTTCATTGAGAATCGAGTGAGATATCCTCATTTTACTGTCGGGTGGTCTGAAACCCCATGTTTTTTCTGTTTTCCTGAACTTTGCAAGCATTGTACGGATCTGTACCACCACCATATGCTCTGAGACTTATATAATATTGTAGGGGCATGAAATAGATTTCATTTAAATCCAGTTAGAGGTTCTAATATTGAGTTTTGAGGGAGATCTATTCATTTTTCTGGGACTGCCTGTTTCTAACTAATTTGAGGGTTTGATTGGTGTAAAAGTGATGTTATAGCCATTCCACCTACTGTCCAGCCCTGTAACTCAGTGGAATGACTTGTTTCATGGTATTTTACATGTACCAATGGTTTGGGAGATAGGAAATGCAATTTTTATGGTTTTAGGGTGATGCCCTAGGGTGTTTTCATGAGTTTCCATGAGAAATTGAGGAACTAAAGTAAGGTTTTGGAAAAATGTGATTGAAACTATATATGTGATAGTGTTTTGAGTTTTCTAAGGTCATTTTATGAAGGTGTGAGGCACTGGAATGTTGTGATTTTTCTTGGAACCCATATTTTCATTAAACCCTCCTCAAATTGGCTTAAAATGAGGTTTTGTGGTTTGGCTAGTTGGAATAAGTTTCTCTCGAGGAAAACTATGTTTTTGGGAGTTTGAATACATTTTAATTTGCTGCCACCTCATAATAGGTCTGATCACAGAGATAGTAAGGTAGAATGTAAGGGTTAGAATCTCCTTACCAACACAAAATAAGCACAACTAAATCACCTTCAAATCCTTATCACTCAATCTCATCAATTTTTCATTCTTCAAGCCTTCATGGCTAGTAGCCCTCCAAACTAGGTTTTTTTTTGAACCTCAACTCACAAACGGCTGATCAAACCCACAAACTATTATACTTTCCAGACACCCATGTGGACATTCCATCACATATCCAAAAATAAGATATTGTTGTTTTGTAACAACCTGCTGATCCAACCTTTTCTACACTATTTCTAGGCCTAATTAGGCCACTTTTCCAAAGGAAGTGCCTTCAAAACCTACCAAAAACCCAAAAACTCATTTGGGCAGCAGTTCCCATATATCAAAACCCCCAAATCCACAACTTTCATATTGAGAATCACCTTGCAACAAGACACCCACAAAAACCCTCATTTTTCAGCACGTTTCTTAGGGTTTATTGAAAAGGTATACTCCAGGCTTCTAAAACTCTTACCAACTGTTCAAACACCTTCCAATACACTTAAAAATTCTCCAGAAACTCACCCACATCCTCTACCAATGCTGCACCATCATATTCCTTCTTTGAGCCATCATCTTGCAATGGAAATTCACACTTTTCCACCTAGGGCATCACACCTTGACACTCAAATGAACACACCTGCATAAATTAGAACCCTACACACCTAAGAATACATATTTTGGTCCATTCCACCGAGATACATCAACTACAGAAGGTGGAATGGACCTTTTCACATTTTAGGTGCCCTCAAAAACCTTATACAAAAGATACACAGGCAGTTTTAGTAAAACGTTTGTAAAATGTGCAAAACTCAATATTTTTCGCTCAAACCAGAAGCATTGGAAAGATAATTCATTTATCTATTCACCCATATAAGAAATTTTCAAAAGAAATTCCGTACAATTCCGTACCAGGCCTGAAAACAGTGAAAAATATGCAAAATCTGGAAAACACAATTGTTCTTTTATTGAAATTTCTCTCCAGATGCCTCCAACCTTCATTAAAAATGTGGATAAATGTTTTTAAAGACATATTGAACCTTCCCAACCGAGAATAACTGACTTTTGAACTTCATTTTCACTAAATAACCTTTAAACTCTCTAATTTGCACTTTTCAGCATTTTTGCCTTGACAACTTTTACACATTTTGTATTTTTTATATTTTTTTGACTCAAATGACCCCAAACCAACTTGAATACATTTAAATAGTTTAAATCAACCTTATTAAACATAAAATGACACAAAACCACCTAAAACCTAACATTTGACTTTCTTTGTAAAGAAGACTTTGGTGCAGGAGCACCTATTTGATCACATGCCTCCATGAGGCCATATTGATTCATTTTTCTATTTTTATGTTTTAATATTGTAATAAGCCCAAGAGGCCACCTTTGTGGTGTTATAGGTCATAGGATGTTGTTCATTTCTCATATATTGTAAAAATTGTCAAAAGTGCAAAACTAGGTAGATGAAATGTCATTAAGGTGTTTTGTCAACACACTAATCAAAAGGTGGTTGAAAATAGTTGGTTTGGGTTTAAAATGTATAAATAAACCCTCCAAAACTCGAATTGGGGGTTGGAGACATTATTTTTGAAGTTAAATGAATGGCAACCTCAAGTTTGGTATGCATTTTCTGATTTTTACATTGTTACCAGATTGAAGTTGTGATTTGTACGGCCTGGTATGGACTCAAATGATAGAGTATCATATATTGATGGAAAGATATCTGTTTCTAGTTTCCAATTATTTTTGTCTCAGTGAATTTTATCAAGTTTTGTGGAAGATATGATTATTTTGGTGAGATTGCCTTTTCTAACAATATTGTGCAGAATTTACAGTCTAAAGAAGTGTGATGGTACGGAATTTAAAGTCTATATTTTGGATCTAAAACCAATTGGATTTTGTTTCCATATGAATATAATTTCATTTGCTTCAACTCTCATCAAAATTCATTAAAAATTAAATAAGTTATGAACATTTTTGTGAGGGCAGGTATGAACCCTACCTAGGGTTTGCAGTTTTGGGAAAAACATAATAACTTTCATTTCCACCATTGGATCTTCATAAGAATTTTAGGAAGAGTATATAACTATGTTTTCTTCAATATAACCAGAGGGATTGGATTCATTATTCATGTTGTAGAAGTTATTAATGACTGTTCATGGCAATAAATTGTGGGCTGCCATAGTTATGTTTCCAATGTGATATACAATGCCTAATAACATGTGTTATATAAATATTGTTTTGGATTATTGTTGAAGGTTAGTGAGATGTGTTGTGAATCCTCATAGCTCTGCATCAAATTGGTATTAGAGCCTAGAAAAGATATGGGCTGGTGAAGTTTGTTGGTTTGGTGTTTGTGGTTGTGTGTTGTACAGGTTGAGGAAGAAAACCTGATTGCCTAGGTGTGGCAAAGTGAAGTGGAAGCAAGGAGAGACTTGCTTGTGGAGATGGATTTGTTGAGAAGATTGGAAAGATATTTGCAGGCTGAGGATTCAAGAAAGAAGGAAAGAAAGAAAAGGATAAGGCAAGAGAAGATGGACAAAGAGATTGTTGAGTTGAAGGGAGAATTGAAAAGACTTGAAGAAGAGTTCCAAGAATCCATGATGAAGATGGAACAAATGACGAAACAAGATACAAGTTGGCATTTGACATTGAAAAGGAAGATGGTTTGGCCTATAAAGAAGATTATGAAGAAACAAAGAAAACAAAAGAAGGCAGCAAATTCAGTCAAAGATGAAGAAGAAGATTTATGGGCACAATATGTAGCCATTGAAGAAGAATGGAATAGTAAGGTTGGTGATGGAAAATTCAAACAAGAGGAAGAAGAACTCATCAAGGTAGAAGAAAGCAAGGAAATTGAGGTTGAAAGTGAATTGGTGTCAAGATTGGATAAGTTGGTTATGGGTGAAGAGGAATTTGAAGTACAAGAAGACAAGGAGGAGACCTCAAGGTCTCTATATTTTGTTTCTAATTTTTCCTTGGACTATGTATGTGCAGGTTATGAAGGACAAAGTGAAGTGTTTGATGATATGATAGAGTTTTGGGACTTCCAAGTTGCAAGGATGCTTGATAGAAGAAGGCATAAGAAGAACAAAAGGAAGAAAAGACAAAATCTGATTGAAAATACAAAGGACAAGGTGCAAAGTAACTGGAAGACTAGGAAGAAGATAATTCAAAGGGGCTTGAATTCTTTTGCCCTCGGGAGTTTGGTGCAGGAGCACCTATTTGATCACATGCCTCCATGAGGCCATATTGATTCATTTTTCCATTTTTATGTTTTGATATTGTAATAAGCCCAAGAGGCCACCTTTGTGGTGTTATAGGTCATAGGATGTTGTTCATTTCTCATATATTGTAAAAATTGTCAAAAGTGCAAAACTAGGTAGATGAAATGTCATTAAGGTGTTTTGTCAACACACTAATCAAAAGGTGGTTGCAAATAGTTGGTTTGGGTTAAAAATGTATAAATAAACCCTCCAAAACTCGAATTGGGGGTTGGAGACATTATTTTTGAAGTTAAATGAATGGCAACCTCAAGTTTGGTATGCATTTTCTGATTTTTACATTGTTACCAGATTGAAGTTGTGATTTGTACGGCCTGGTATGGACTCAAATGATAGAGCATCATATATTGATGGAAAGATATCTGTTTCTAGTTTCCAATTATTTTTGTCTCATTGAATTTCATTGAGTTTTGTGGAAGATATGATTATTTTGGTGAGACTGCCTATTCTAACAATATTGTGCAGAATTTACAGTCTAAAGAAGTGTGATGGTACAAAATTTAAAGTCTATATTTTGGATCTAAAACCAATTGGATCACATGCCAATTGGAATTTTACAAAGAAAGTCAAATGTTAGGTTTTAGGTGGTTTTGTGTCATTTTATGTTTAATAAGATTGATTTAAACTATTTAAATGTATTCAAGTTGGTTTGGGGTCATTTGAGTCAAAAAAATATAAAAAATACAAAATGTGTAAAAGTTGTCAAGGCAAAGATGCTGAAAAGTGCAAATTAGAGAGTTTAAAGGTTATTTAGTGAAAATGAAGTTCAAAAGTCAGTTATTATCGGTTGGGAAGGTTCAATATGTCTTTAAAAACATTTATCCACGTTTTTAATGAAGGTTGGAGGCATCTGGAGAGAAATTTCAATAAAAGAACAATTGTGTTTTCCAGATTTTGCATATTTTTCACTGTTTTCAGGCCAATTGGAATTTTACAAAGAAAGTCAAATGTTAGGTTTTAGGTGGTTTTGTGTCATTTTATGTTTAATAAGGTTGATTTAAACTATTTAAATGTATTCAAGTTGGTTTGGGGTCATTTGAGTCAAAAAAATATAAAAAATACAAAATGTGTAAAAGTTGTCAAGGCAAAAATGCTGAAAAGTGCAAATTAGAGAGTTTAAAGGTTATTTAGTGAAAATGAAGTTCAAAAGTCAGTTATTCTGGGTTGGGAAGGTTCAATATGTCTTTAAAAACATTTATCCACATTTTTAATGAAGGTTGGAGGCATCTGGAGAGAAATTTCAATAAAAGAACAATTGTGTTTTCCAGTTTTGCATATTTTTCATTGTTTTCAGGCCTGGTATGGAATTGTACGGCATTCCTTTTGAAAATTTCTTATATGGGTGAATAGATAAATGTATTCAAACTCCCAAAAACATAGTTTTCCTCGAGAGAAACTTACTCCAACTAGCCAAACCACAAAACCTCATTTTAAGCCAATTTGAGGAGGGATTAATGAAAATATGGGTTCCAAGACAAATCACAACATTCCAGTGCCTCACACCTTCATAAAATGACCTTAGAAAATTCAAAACACTATCACATATATAGTTCCAATCACATTTTTTCAAAACCTTACTTTAGTTCCTCAATTTCTCATGGAAACTCATGAAAACACCCTAGGGCATCACCCTAAAACCATAAAAGTTGCATTTCCTGTCTCCCAAACCATTGGTACATGTAAAATACCATGAAACAAGTCATTCCACCGAGTTACAGGGCTGGACAGTAGGTGGAATGGCTATAACATCACTTTTACACCAATCAAACCCTCAAATTAGTTAGAAACAGGCAGTCCCAGAAAAATGAAGAGATCTCCCTCAAAACTCAATATTAGAACCTCTAACTGGATTTAAATGAAATCTATTTCATGCCCCTACAATATTATATAATTCTCAGAGCATATGGTGGTGGTACATATCCGTACAATGCTTGCAAAGTTTAGGAAAACAGAAAAAACATGGGGTTTCAGACCACCCGGCAGTAAAATGAGGATATCTCACTCGATTCTCAATGAAATAACACCATTCAAATTCCAAAAGAAAGATTATTCAATTATCTATCCATCCATTATATGCTTGGAGTGTGGAACAATACGTACAGGTCGTACAATGCTCGTGATCAGCAATTTCTTAATGGAAAACACAAAAAACAGCAAATTTCTTATTAGAAACTCATTCCAAACTTCTTCAACAGCCTCCCCTTCGAGATATTACAACAATTTATCATGCTACCACCTGAAAACTACCTCTTGGGGTGTTCAACTTCCATAACCACCCTTTAATTAGATTCTAAAATGACAATTTTGCCAATTTTTTTCCCTTAATCACTATCCCATTACAACTTGATCAACTTGATTTTTGCAAATACCACCTAACTGACCTATTAAGCCCTCCAATACATTGAAAATGGTCATTGAGACCTTATTTAACATGGAATAAGACCCTACTCCCCATGTCCCTTAAAACTCATGATTTCACATGGCTTTTGCATTATGAATCAAACTGACAAATTCAACTAAATGACTCAAAACCCTTTCAAATTACATTATGACTGGTCCTTTAGACCTTATTAAGCATAAAATAAAAAAAGACACACCTAGGTATCAACTTAGACTTCACAAGGTGTAGGTGCTCCTGCACCATACACCCCCCCATAAAAAAGACTCTTGCCCCAAGAGTGGAAACTTGTTCTTGGCCTTCTCATTGCTGCTTCAAGCATCTTCAGACCTGGTACTAATCTCTTTAGTCCTGATCAAAATTTGGTGTTGTTCTAGGCCTTAGACCTGTAGAAAAACAAACATTAGAATCATATAAACCTGCTCTCTTCCTTGCTCCACCCATACATGGGTAGCTCCTCACCATTCCTTGCACATTCTGCATTACTATCTCTGTGATCAGACCTGCATGCCTCTGCTTAATTTTATTTTTTTGTAATGCCCCTGGACCTGCCATGTCACCATCCTCTTGTACCCCTGCACTAACAACTTTATCCTCTTTCGCATTACCAAATTTCACTTGTCTTGCACTCACTACCTCATCAAGTTGTTTTGTCACTGTCAAATCAGACTTAGACACTGTATTTTCTGCAAACTTTTTTTGTTTCTCAACCCTGCTCTTGACTACAGGGCATTCAATGGCTCCTATTAACACACTTTCATGCAAACTCACTGTCAACACTTCCTTTACCCCTGCATCAAACCTTATACCTGCATTTTCAGTCTTAAAACAGTGAACAACATCAGAAAATTGGTTCTCCTTCATTACATTTATAGGTTCCTTCTTGCCACACATTATGACCTTTGCTTTACCTTTAGCATCTTCTAGAAGAGGAGTTAACACAAAAGAATGACCATCTTGAACTATGGTGTAAGTATTTTCCCTACCATCATACAATGCCCTCTTGTCATATTGCCAAGGTCTGCCTAATAAGAGATGACAACAGTCCATTGGAAGAACATCACACACAACACTATCATGATAACCACCAATTTGAAAATCCACTATAGCCTTTTCATTCACCAACAAAGATTGATCATCAGTTAACCATGAGATTTTATAGGGACATTCATGAGGAATCTTTTTCAATCCTAACTTATTGACCATTTCACATGACACCATGTTTTCAGTTGATCCAGAATCAATGACTACTCTACATACCTTGTCCTTGCACTTACAATTTGTCTTGAAGAGACTTTTCCTTTGCAAAGGTGCTTCCTCTTTTGCTGCCTTCAAGATTGTTTTTCTCACCATCAACATTTCCCCAACCTCAGGATCTGCATTCCTACTTGGAGAACAATTACTTTCACACTCCTCTTCCTGTACCAATTGTGCTCTTCTATCAATCTTCTTGTCTCCACTAGAAGAACTACCAACCCTCTCAGGACACTTCCATGAAGGATGGCCAAACTCATTGCATGTGTAGCATCTTCCTGCAAAATCATTAGAACCTCTACCAATACCAAACCTTCCTCTACCTCTAAAACCAAAACCACCTCTAGAATCATTGTGATCTTTACCTTTGTTTGCTCCTTGATCTTCATTTGGCTGCTTTGATGTAGAAGGTATTCCTCTTCCTCTTGCACTAGGACCACCTCTTCCTCTTACTGCTTTCTCTTGTCTCCTTTTAAGCTTCTCCTCCACCCTGATTGCCATTTGATAACAATCCTCTACACTCCTAGGGTTAGCCAAAACCAATTCATCCTGTATATTAAGCCTCAAACCACCAATATATCTAGCAATTTTTTCATCTTCATTCTCATGATGACTAGACCTCAAACTTAATTTATAAAACTCCTCAGTATAGGACTTAATATCCATTTCCCTTTGCCTCAAACTTTGCAATTTTTTAAACATTTGAATTTGGTGATCTTTTGGTAAGAATTTACCTTTGAGTTTAGATATCATCTTGTCCCATGATGTGATCTTAGACTTTCCTTGTTTCCTCCTCTCAGACTGAAAGTAATTCCACCATACCAAAGCATGACCCTGCAACTTAGTCTTTGCAATCCTTACTCTTTGCTCTTCAGGAACTTCTTCACATTCAAAATGGTTATCTAATGCAGCAATCCAATCAAGTAGTTCTTCATCATTTAGACTACCACCATATTTAGAAACATCAAGTTTTACCTTAGGCTTGTCACCTTTCACTGCCTTCAAGTTTTACCTTTTCCTCCAATTCTTATGAAGATCCAACGGTTGAAATGAAAGTTATTGTATTTTTCCCAAAACTGCAAACCCTAGGTAGGGTTCAGACATGCCCTCACAAAAATGGTCATAACTCATTCAATTCTTAATGAAATTTGATGAGAGTTGAAGCAAATGAAAGTAGATTCACATGGAAATAAAATCCAATTGGTTTTAGATCCAAAATATAGACTTTAAATTCCATACCATCACACTTCTGTAGACTGTAAATTCTGCACAATATTGTTAGAAAAGGCAGTCTCACCAAAATAATCATATCTTCCACAAAACTTATTGAAAACACCCTAGGGCATCACCATAAAACCATAAAAGTTGCATTTCCTGTCTCCCAAACCATTGGTACATGTAAAATACCATGAAACAAGTCATTCCACCGAGTTACAGGGCTGGACAGTAGGTGGAATGGCTATAACATCACTTTTACACCAATCAAACCCTCAAATTAGTTAGAAACAGGCAGTCCCAGAAAAATGAAGAGATCTCCCTCAAAACTCAATATTAGAACCTCTAACTGGATTTAAATGAAAGCTATTTCATGCCCCTACAATATTATATAAGTCTCAGAGCATATGGTGGTGGTACATATCCGTACAATGCTTGCAAAGTTCAGGAAAATAGAAAAAACATGGGGTTTCAGACCACCCGGCAGTAAAATGAGGATATCTCACTCGATTCTCAATGAAATAACACCATTCAAATGCAAAAAGAAAGATTATTCAATTATCTATCCATCCATTATATGCTTGGAGTGTGGAACAATACGTACAGGTCGTACAATGCTCGTGATCAGCAATTTCTTAATGGAAAACACAAAAAACAGCAAATTTCTTATTAGAAACTCATTCCAAACTTCTTCAACAGCCTCCCCTTCGAGATATTACAACAATTTATTATGCTACCACCTGAAAACTACCTCTTGGGGTGTTCAACTTCCATAACCACCCTTTAATTAGATTCTAAAATGACAATTTTGCCAATTTTTTCCCTTAATCACTATCCCATTACAACTTGATCAACTTGATTTTTGCAAATACCACCTAACTGACCTATTAAGCCCTCCAATACATTGAAAATGGTCATTGAGACCTTATTTAACATGGACTAAGACCCTACTCCCCATGTCCCTTAAAACTCATGATTTCACATGGCTTTTGCATTATGAATCAAACTGACAAATTCAACTAAATGACTCAAAATCCTTTCAAATTACATTATGACTGGTCCTTTAGACCTTATTAAGCATAAAATAACAAAAGACACACCTAGGTATCAACTTAGACTTCACAAGGTGTAGGTGCTCCTGCACCATACACCCCCCCATAAAAAAGACTCTTGCCCCAAGAGTGGAAACTTGTTCTTGGCCTTCTCATTGCTGCTTCAAGCATCTTCAGACCTGGTACTAATCTCTTTAGTCCTGGATCAAAATTTGGTGTTGTTCTAGGCCTTAGACCTGTAGACAAACAAACATTAGAATCATATAAACCTGCTCTCTTCCTTGCTCCACCCATACATGGGTAGCTCCTCACCATTCCTTGCACATTCTGCCTTACTATCTCTGTGATCAGACCTGCATGCCTCTGCTTAATTTTATTTTTTTGTAATGCCCCTAGACCTGCCATGTCACCATCCTCTTGTACCCCTGCACTAACAACTTTATCCTCTTTTGCATTACCAAATTTCACTTGTCTTGCACTCACTACCTCATCAAGTTGTTTTGTCACTGTCAAATCAGACTTAGACACTGTATTTTCTGCAAACTTTTTTTGTTTCTCAACCCTGCTCTTGACTACAGGGCATTCAATGGCTCCTATTAACACACTTTCATGCAAACTCACTGTCAACACTTCCTTTACCCCTGCATCAAACCTTATACCTGCATTTTCAGTCTTAAAACAGTGAACAACATCAGAAAATTGGTTCTCCTTCATTACATTTATAGGTTCCTTCTTGCCACACATTATGACCTTTGCTTTACCTTTAGCATCTTCTAGAAGAGGAGTTAACACAAAAGAATGACCATCTTGAACTATGGTGTAAGTATTTTCCCTACCATCATACAATGCCCTCTTGTCATATTGCCAAGGTCTGCCTAATAAGAGATGACAACAGTCCATTGGAAGAACATCACACACAACACTATCATGATAACCACCAATTTGAAAATCCACTATAGCCTTTTCATTCACCAACAAAGATTGATCATCAGTTAACCATGAGATTTTATAGGGACATTCATGAGGAATCTTTTTCAATCCTAACTTATTGACCATTTCACATGACACCATGTTTTCAGTTGATCCAGAATCAATGACTACTCTACATACCTTGTCCTTGCACTTACAATTTGTCTTGAAGAGACTTTTCCTTTGCAAAGGTGCTTCCTCTTTTGCTGCCTTCAAGATTGTTTTTCTCACCATCAACATTTCCCCAACCTCAGGATCTGCATTCCTACTTGGAGAACAATTACTTTCACACTCCTCTTCCTGTACCAATTGTGCTCTTCTATCAATCTTCTTATCTCCACTAGAAGAACTACCAACCCTCTCAGGACACTTCCATGAAGGATGGCCAAACTCATTGCATGTGTAGCATCTTCCTGCAAAATCATTAGAACCTCTACCAATACCAAACCTTCCTCTACCTCTAAAACCAAAACCACCTCTAGAATCATTGTGATCTTTACCTTTGTTTGCTCCTTGATCTTCATTTGGCTGCTTTGATGTAGAAGGTATTCCTCTTCCTCTTGCACTAGGACCACCTCTTCCTCTTACTGCTTTCTCTTGTCTCCTTTTAAGCTTCTCCTCCACCCTGATTGCCATTTGATAACAATCCTCTACACTCCTAGGGTTAGCCAAAACCAATTCATCCTGTATATTAAGCCTCAAACCACCAATATATCTAGCAATTTTTTCATCTTCATTCTCATGATGACCAGACCTCAAACTTAATTTATAAAACTCCTCAGTATAGGACTTAATATCCATTTCCCTTTGCCTCAAACTTTGCAATTTTTTAAACATTTGAATTTGGTGATCTTTGGGTAAGAATTTACCTTTGAGTTTAGATATCATCTTGTCCCATGATGTGATTTTAGACTTTCCTTGTTTCCTCCTCTCAGACTGAAAGTAATTCCACCATACCAAAGCATGACCCTGCAACTTAGTCTTTGCAATCCTTATTCTTTGCTCCTCAGGAACTTCTTCACATTCAAAATGGTTATCTAATGCAGCAATCCAATCAAGTAGTTCTTCATCATTTAGACTACCACCATATTTAGAAACATCAAGTTTTACCTTAGGCTTGTCACCTTTCACTGCCTTCAAGTTTTACCTTTTCCTCCAATTCTTATGAAGATCCAACGGTTGAAATGAAAGTTATTGTATTTTTCCCAAAACTGCAAACCCTAGGTAGGGTTCAGACATGCCCTCACAAAAATGGTCATAACTCATTCAATTCTTAATGAAATTTGATGAGAGTTGAAGCAAATGAAAGTAGATTCACATGGAAATAAAATCCAATTGGTTTTAGATCCAAAATATAGACTTTAAATTCCATACCATCACACTTCTGTAGACTGTAAATTCTGCACAATATTGTTAGAAAAGGCAGTCTCACCAAAATAATCATATCTTCCACAAAACTTATTGAAAACACCCTAGGGCATCACCCTAAAACCATAAAAGTTGCATTTCCTGTCTCCCAAACCATTGGTACATGTAAAATACCATGAAACAAGTCATTCCACCGAGTTACAGGGCTGGACAGTAGGTGGAATGGCTATAACATCACTTTTACACCAATCAAACCCTCAAATTAGTTAGAAACAGGCAGTCCCAGAAAAATGAAGAGATCTCCCTCAAAACTCAATATTAGAACCTCTAACTGGATTTAAATGAAATCTATTTCATGCCCCTACAATATTATATAAGTCTCAGAGCATATGGTGGTGGTACAGATCCGTACAATGCTTGCAAAGTTCAGGAAAACAGAAAAAACATGGGGTTTCAGACCACCCGGCAGTAAAATGAGGATATCTCACTCGATTCTCAATGAAATAACACCATTCAAATGCCAAAAGAAAGCTTATTCAATTATCTATCCATCCATTATATGCTTGGAGTGTGGAACAATACGTACAGGTCGTACAATGCTCGTGATCAGCAATTTCTTAATGGAAAACACAAAAAAACAGCAAATTTCTTATTAGAAACTCATTCCAAACTTCTTCAACAGCCTCCCCTTCGAGATATTACAACAATTTATTATGCTACCACCTGAAAACTACCTCTTGGGGCGTTCAACTTCCATAACCACCCTTTAATTAGATTCTAAAATGACAATTTTGCCAATTTTTTCCCTTAATCACTATCCCATTACAACTTGATCAACTTGATTTTTGCAAATACCACCTAACTGACCTATTAAGCCCTCCAATACATTGAAAATGGTCATTGAGACCTTATTTAACATGGACTAAGACCCTACTCCCCATGTCCCTTAAAACTCATGATTTCACATGGCTTTTGCATTATGAATCAAACTGACAAATTCAACTAAATGACTCAAAATCCTTTCAAATTACATTATGACTGGTCCTTTAGACCTTATTAAGCATAAAATAACAAAAGACACACCTAGGTATCAACTTAGAATTCACAAGGTGTAGGTGCTCCTGCACCAAACACTTAGCACAAGGTTACAATGCTTCTAGATAACAATGATTATGTACACCATCTATACACCACACAATATCTGACTGACTGCTGACGTAGGTAGAGTTTCATACATAAATTTTCATGAGTTACCCTAGCTCAACCTTCCTAGGCTACCAGACACCCATCTTGGGTTACCCTGGCTTGACTCTACTGGCCACCGGACCCTCATGCAAAACTATGTGTCTCGTCTCATCTCAAGCCTTAACAAACGCAAGCTTCCAGAGAGAGGCATTCCTTATCTTTATTAGTGTGAAAGTTCCCTATTAATTCTTTTAGATTATCACTTGATTAAACCCCAGGTGAGTTACCTTGGCGCCCCTTTGTGTGTCAGACCCCCACAAAGAGCCATTCTCCTATCGATAACACACACGGTACAAAACCACAATCCAATGGGTAAAATAGATAAGATGACCTCTCCAATCCAAGGAGGCAACAAATAAGGGAACCCACTCCAAATACTTGGAGGAACAAAGCACATAATCCACTCCTTCCAAAGGAGGCACAGACCACAAAAACCTCTCCTAAGCCAAGGAGGCACTTACCACCCCATTCAAGAAAACCAGGTGAACAATATGATACAGCTCAACACATTTCCCAAGGCGATTCACAAATTGAACCACTACATGAAACATCCCAAACTATAGAACTTCTCCAGAAGGCTTACTAGACAAATAAACCCATTTTCCCAATATCGAGAAAGAACAAAACCTCATTTAAAAAGTATTTCCAAAAAATCAATAAACTAATGTTCGGGTTTCCTAAACCCAAGTCAAGTAATGACATAGTGCAGGTAATCAATTAAATATATAACAATATTTACACACTCAAAAGTAAATTAGATCACTTGGCCACATTAAGGAATTTCAAATTAATAATCTAATTCTATTTGTTCAATCATAGATAAGGATTAAAATAATCTTTATAAATTATTTGACTATTAAAATTCAACTTTCTAAATAAAACATTAGATTTTCTAAACTCCACTCTTGCCTCTAATAACATGACAATAATCATCTTAATACAATCTATATTTAAATCATCTAATTAAAATTTCCATATTACAAATTATTAAAACAGATAAAGCATAATATATACATTATATATATATATACACAATATAAATATGTGCATGGTATATATATAATATAAATATATTATATATATAATATCAAATATTATATATAATATATATATATATAATATATAATAAAAACTTAAAATAAAATTTAAAACTAAACAAAAAAAAAAAAACCTAAGTTGCTACTGCCCTCCACACAAGGGACACAACTTGGGATCCAGTGCCCACTACCCTTTGGGGAGTCATCACTGTGGAGGCGGGCTTGTCTTTCCACACAGCCCCTCATAAGGGCCGGGGGACAATCCCCACTCCCCCCAAACAATAAAAACAAAATTTATTTTCTTTAAAATATTTTCCAACGAAAAATTTCGTTTCCCCTGTCTGGTAAAAACTAGAACAAAAATTTTAACAGGGTGAATAAAAAATATTTCAATGGACATTTCCAGCCAACATAAGAAGTTAATATGCAAATTACATGCGCACTTATATATATATATGTATATTTCATTTCACAGCCCCAAATTGGGCAAATTATTTTAAAAAAAACACACAGTCAAAACTTAATTCCAAAAGAAAATGAAAATTTCTCAAATACAAAACAAGGTATTCTGATTTCTTTGGTTTCCATTCTATTTTCTATTGATGAATCTTTCCTGTTGTTTCATTTTCCATTTTCTACAAGAATCTATTTCTTTTTGTCTTCTATATTTCAACAGAGATTTTGAAAGTTCTCAAACAAGATTTAAACTGAAAATACAAATTTCTTACACAAATAAATGAAGAAAACTTGAGATTTGAAGTTTGAATGAAGAGTTTGAGAAGAAGATCAGTTGCAAATTCCAACTCCTCCCAAGCTTTTCCAAAATCCAAATTGCATCCAAGCTTTTCCAAAATACCAAAACTTGAACTCTTCTCCCAATTTTCCCACAGCCAAAAAAAATCAAGAATGCAAAAACCTCCCCAATTTCTTCCCCAAATTTGGTCAATATCCCCAAAATATCCCATCCACCAAAATTTATTGCAATTTTGGGGATATTTTCCATTTTTTAAATTTAAAACAATTTTACTTTCAAATTGAAATGTTATGCTTTTTTCAAAATTCATTAAAACAAAAGAATACAAATTTTGCAAAGCATTACTTTATCAATAATTTTCAAAAGTGAAAATAAAAACAAATTTTCATTTATTTATTTATTTATTTTAATTTAATTCTAACTATCCAAACAAGATTTTTACCTTTATTTTAATTAAATCAAAATATACAATAATGTCAAAACAACTATCTCATTTAATATATCACCATTAATCTAATTACTTAATAAACTCAATCTAATTTTATTAATTAAATCAAATTAATCAATAAAATAAATAACAAATCAACCTTACAACTAGATACATTTAATCATCCTTTTAACTACACCCGCCATTTAATAACCTTTATAATATGAAATTAAATAAATACTCAAGGTGAAAAGGACCAAATTAAAACAACTAACCCGACAACAACCTAACGACACACTATGACTAGGGTGACGACTTGGCACGGAAAACCTAGCTACTATCTCCCAATCGATTTCCATTGGTCAATGGACACGCTCAAACCTGTGAACTAGGTGGAGTCGATGTCATGTACCTATCAACCTACGAACAAAGAATACAATGAACATGCATATATATATATGATCAAACAAACTGTGAAGAGAAATCTCAGAATTGTAGGGCACTCGCAAGCGAGTGATACAATCCTGTCCCCTTCACCAATACACAATTACTAACTAACGCATCTAACATCAATGATATGATCAACAACATAAAATATTGTTAAATCAATTATCTTCTAAGTTAATTCAAAACATGCCATATAGATAACATCAAAATAAAATAACATCACATTAAAATATAACATTCATATCGCTTAACAGATAGCGGTCAAAAGTAACCAAGTTCCAAAGTCAAAGCATAATCAGACCCAATCATAACAAGGAAGAACACTGCCGATCAAAGAGCCAAAATGGAGGGGTGTTACAAATTAGATGAACAAAGCTAGAAGGTATTCAGTAAGATAGCCTAATACTCAAAAATTTAATGGATACTATTTTTTTTGCAATAAATTTGGTCATGTGGCTACTCAATGAAGAAGTAGAATGAATCCAAGTGATCCATCATTCTCAGGTTAGTGTCTCAATTGCAATAAGTATGGTCACAAGTCAATTGAATGCAAAAACATGTCAATCAACTCTTTCAATAGAAATGTCAGATGTTATGCCTACAATAGATTTGGCCATATTGCTAACTAGTATAGATTAAGAGAAAATCAATGGAATAACTGGTTTGGAAAAATAAATGTCATGTGCTATAATTGTAACAAATCCAGTCACATTGAAATTTTTTGTAGAAGTAGGAAGGGTATGGTAAACAAAGGGAAAAGGAAAAGTTACTACAGATGAGATCAAGAAGCAAATGAAGAAGACGTGGGTGAAGAAGAGTGCTTCTAATGCATGAAATGAGTCAGCACCAAAATTTGGTACTGGAAATTCCTCTGGGAATTATTTTGAGGGCTCTAGCCCAGGGGGAGCTCTCAAGAAAATCTTTAACCCCCCTGCTAGTAGTTGGTACCGCGATGTGGAAGATTGCAATGATTGCATTATTGATCTAGAGATGTTTTGGGATCTCTTTTGGAGGAGAATTATGCAAAATTGAAGGTTTGCAAAAGAATTTTCTTTCATAGACTATGAAAACGGGGTATCTGAAAGATGTAGGGAAAAAAAAATTTATTGCAACAAAAATTTAGGTGTGCGAGTGATAATAGGTTACTTCTATTCCTCATTTGTCACATTGCATTTTGATAAGAAGAAGTTTGGAGAGCTCTACAAGCGAATTTTGGTGAAGATACAATTCTAAAGGTGATTAAGTGATCAAGCCCTAATCCAATGAAAGGTATTTATTTGAAAACTTGTGAATTTGAAATTTTTGAAAATGGCTACTCCATTGGTTGTGGATATCAAGGATAGACCCCATTTGAAATTTAAATGGAACCCATTCAAATCCATTGAGACAAAACCATTAGGTACATTTTCTTTCATTCTGTATGGTGTTTTGCACATTGAAGATATTAGGGCATATATTCATATGAATGTTGAGGAGTTAGTAAGTTCCTAGTTGTTAAATCTATACATGAATAACATTGTGGGAGAAGATCTCTGTGTAAAACCTAAATTTAAGACTTTGGTGGAGAAGTTCTCACAAATTGTGAAGTTTCCCATGTTTAACAAAAAAAATGGGTTTGGTACATATTGAGTCAAGTGCATGCCGAGTTCATGTGGTTAAGTCAACCTTTCAAGATCACAAAGGAAGCTATAAGGATTGTTATTGGTCTAAATTCATCTAGTGGGTTGCTAACATTGAAATATGTGAAGAACCAAATAATCACTGAGGCAACCGGTTCAATTTTTGACAAGAGAGCCATGACAATTAATGACATCATTAAAGTGGATGTAAGATTTGCTTCTATGGTTATTGGTTGTAAAATCTATCACTGCAACTGGGATAACTTTGTATCTGGTACTGTAATCTATGTAGCTTATCAGATGGTCAGGGAAAATGTAGAATATGATCTATGTGAATTACTCAAGGGCTAGCTAATTGAAAATCTTGGAAAAAGCAAGAAGGATAGGAAGAACTCTTTCAAGTATGTCAATCTGTTGTTATATCTATTCTTCTACTTCATGAATGAAGTTTCGGGAGTTGGTAAAGTGCAACGGAAAGATGAAAAATTGGTAGTTGTTCAAATCAGAGACATCTTATACAGAATTGGTGACAACAAAGCAAGGAAAACTACTATCTGGGGTTTTTTTTAAAAAAATAGAGTGAAATACAAGCCAGGGAAAGGATTCCTACATCTATTGTTGAAAAATACAAGGACACTATTTTCTTCATGGTTGACATTGATTAGTGTTTGATGGAAGTAGTTGAACCTAGAACAGTTTGGATAATTCCTATGGGATATGAGGTTGAAGAACATATTTTGGAGTTGTATGCTCAAAACTTGTTGAGTAAACCTCAGGATCCAACATAAGAAAGGTTTGGTACCTTTGAAGAGAAAGATATGCAAGTGCATGAACAACTAAAGAAGCCTATGATAGTCTGGAAGGTAAGAAAGGAAGTTGAAGCTTTTGTAGAAAGCATGGGCATATCAACTGAAGTAGTGAGGGAAGCTAGGAGGAAAAGAGAACAAGCTAAAGAAGGAGAGCCTACTAGAACTAACTCTACTAGTTCAAAAAAATCCTTTTCTAGAACTAAATCTACAAGGATCTCTACACTCTCATCTGGTCCTACAAATAAATCAAGCCCTGTGAAAGCTCAAGTAAAAACATCTAGTAGAGAAGGAAAAAGGAAGAAGGATAAAAACACAAGAGTCTATGTTGCTATTGATGAGGATGAAGAGACTGAATTTGATGAAGAAGTAAGGGAAATCAAGCATAAGGGAACAAAAGGATCAAAAGTCTCTAAGGAAAAGCCCTCCGGTGAAGAGAAAGCAAAGAAAAAGGTGAAAACTGGTAGATCAGGTATAACTATAGAGGAAACGAAAAAAACCTTAATCAAGGATGGTAATCTTAAACCAATTTCTGAATGGTATGACACTTTTGGTAGTGTCGGTCAGAGAATTCTTGAAGAAGCTACAATAAAATATTTGAATTCTATCAATATAACTCTCATAGAAATAATTTTATAGTTACCTAAAGGTTTATATGAAGTCTTGGAAATGAGGAGAGTAAATGCAAGAACTAAAGAGGAACAAATGAGAGAACACATACTTGTCAATCTGTGTCTGGTAATGTTAATAGAAGAAATGAAGAAGATCCTAAATGATGCTAAAAAGGATTTTAAGAGAAAAAAAAGGGTGAATAATCTTATGATCGGATAGACTAAGGAAGTGGCAAAAGACATTGAGAAAATTCTCAAGGCAATTCTATTGAAGAATAGGTACAATTTTGTTTCTAAAGAATCTCATGATGAAAATGCTCCATCTAGTCTAGTAATTGAAGAAGGGAAAGAAGACACATTTCAGGACACCCTGAATCCTCTAGACATGCAAGACACTGGAATTCCTATGGAGACTGAAGCTCCTAAAGTTGAAGAGTTAGAGATTCCTAAATCCAAGCAGGAATCTGTGATTGAAGAAAAGAAGGATGAGGCAAAGGAGATTACTGTGGAAGCAAGAGACACTGCAAAGGCAGTAAAGGATTTTTTAGAAGAACAAAAGGAGTTTGAACCTGAATTGGTTGAAGGTCCTATTAACTTGGCCACTCTATCTCCTATTCAGAAGTTGAAGGTAGCATCACTTGCTCAAGCCAAGGCAAGGAAGGAGATACTAAAATCTCACATTGAGGACAGTGAGCTGCTAAGCCTTGCATCCAATATCTTGGAGAATATCATGCCCACACATGTCAAGGAATCATTTGATTCTCCATCCAGTCAGCTAAAGAAACTTATCAACTCTATAAGTACTCACTTTGAGTCTCTTGAAAAGTCGGCTAAGTATAAGGTTCACAAAGAATTTGATGCTAAAAGGTTCAGTAGATTGGAGAGTATGATAGCTAATGACAAACCCTTATTAGCTACCTATTTAAAGAACATTCAAGGTGCATTATCTGAGGGTGGAAATATCTACAAGTCATGTTTATCATTGTCTAAATTCACTGAGGTCACTGAGAAGAAAATTAAGGAACATGAGAAACTGTTAGTAAATATTTCTCAAGACTTTGATCCTCTAACCATTTATGTGAGTAAGAAAGAAGGTCAAGTTATCTCCCTACTTGAAAAAATTAAAAGTTTGAAGTAGGAAGAAGGAATAATTATTGAAAGGGTATGTGAGCTTAGAGGACTAATTGGTCCTAAAATGGAGACAATGCTTAGGGCATTGAAGGAAGCTCAGGATGCTATGGCTGTCAGTGATATGGAAAATCTTAAGTCAACAGAGATGCAATATTACCTATTATGTGGTCACATGACTAGTTTGGAGAGTCTCAAAAAGGGTTGGGACACTAGTTTAAGCTCGTTGAAGAAATTTTTTGCAGATATATTCAAGTTCATGTAAGTTTGAAAAGAAAGTTTGTACATATGCAGTTTGTTATAGAAGTTTTCTATGATTCTTGGTATGTGGATTCCTGTCTTTGTCATTGATTTCAAAGGGGGAGAGTGAGATAGTGAAAAATGTTAGATTCATCTTAGGGGGAGTTGAGTTTTGAATTTTTGAGGATTGCAATGTATTCATGTTGCTACTGATTCTGACACTTAGTCATTTTTCACTAAGTGTTTCCATCAATGCCAAAGGGGGAGATTATTGGAAAGAGACACTGTAAATTCATTTGGTGTTGTCATTGATGGAAACCTTATTCAGTAATCCTATCCACACTTCAGTATTTGCTCATACCGAAAGTCAGATTGAAGATATGTGTTAACAGTTAAAGTTGAAACAAGGCATCCGATAGAGTTGTGTTCATTGATTCATACGTAATTTCTTGTTATCATTTTGAGTTGTGGATCTCAGGGAAGGTATTTTAATGTATGAACTATGTTATCCTTGAATCATAGAGCCTCGTATTGATTGGTGTGCAAGTTAGAAGATCTGGTTTGATGATTTTCAATCTAACAGTGTAGAAAGGCTGACTAAATGAATGTAGCATGTTGTGGATATTCAAGGAGTAATTGTTTAAGGTGTTTTGTGTTTGAAGCATGTTGTTTTGGGTCTTAACTATGTTTTTCCCAACTCTATATGATTTGCATTAATAATTTTTTATGGATTGAGATGACAATTTGTATATGTTTTATATTTTATAAAAGCCGACATGCAGTTGATGTAATCTCTTAATGCAGATATATATAAGCTATTATTCATACTATACAGAAGAGATCATTTAAAGAAAGATCTAAATAATTGTATGGCAGACAACTGAGCCAAAACCAGCATAAGAGGACAATTACAGTTTATCCACTATCTGATTTTCAAATTAACCAGAGTATTAGCTTATTTTGTAAATACTTTATTTGAGATACTATATTAGGATTAAAGACTCATCATGGTTTTTCCTAATGTTTCCAATGAAAACTTCTGTGTTATGGTGTTGTATGATTGTTGTAGTTCTTGCATCTTCTTTTGGGTTCATAGGTGGCTTAAATGTTGTGTTAACTTTGTAGAACACTGATTCACCCCCCCTCTTAGTGTTCCTTGATTCCAACACTTCTTTCCAAAATTCTTCCTTTTAGGTTAAAAATCTTCTTTTTACTATCTCCTTCTTGTTTAGAGTTATCCACTTTATCATAAGGACATTTAGAAGAAAAATTTCCTACTCTACCATAGTTGAAGCATTTGAAGGGCAACTTACCTTTATATTTATTGGATCCTCTCCTTAGTCTCCTTATGAAGTTTGATTCTTCATCAGTTTCTTCAATATCTGAAACAATGACTAAAGCTTTGTATTTCTTCTCTACTCCATCCTTTCATTTCTCAACAATCTTAAATGTAACTTCTCTTCTAGAAGACTCGGCACCTAGCATTCTCATCTCATAAGCAGTAAATATACCATGTAACTCATCTAGAGTGAGTTTATCAATTTCTCTTCCTTCTTCAATGGAAATTTTTTTAGAATCATATTTAGTCTCCATGGACCTTAGAACCTTCAGCACAACAACATCCTCTTTAATTTCCACACCATATCCTCTAATAGCCTTCACTATATCATCAACTCTTAAAAAATAATTTGCATTTTTTTCTTCTTCAGTCATTTGCAAGCTTTCAAATTTACCTCTTAGTATTTGTAGATTTACAAGCTTCACTTTGGAGTCTCCTTCATAGATCTTATTTAGTTTTTCCTAGAAATCATAAGCAATTTAACAATGCATAACCTTGCTATGCACAAAATCAGACAAGTTGTTCATAATGGCAAACCAACCTTTCTCATTATTCTCATAGTCCTTTCCTACAACATTAGTAGGGGGAGTAGTAGGGGGAACATATTTTTTCTTAACTGACATCCAAACATCAAGTCCAAGAGAACCTAAGTATCCTTTCATCATAGAGCTCCACTTAGCATAGTTTGTTCCATCGAATCTAGATGACTTGCTTGAACCTTCTTGACATGCCATTGTGTTTGCTTATCCAAGATATACCCATGTTGATTAAGATTCTCCTAGGGAGCATAGTGCTCTAATACCAATTGTTAGAACACAATGATCTACTGAGAGGAAGGTGAATCAATAGATATTAAAACTTTTAGTCCTTAATTTTTTTTGCAGATTCAACCTTAAACTCAGATGTGTAGATTGAAACATGAACATATATAATAACCACAAGCACAAGAGAGATCAACACATAGCACCAGATATGCATGGAAAAGCCAAGATGGAAAAAACAACGGTGAGAAATGTTGCTAGGATCTACTTTCCTAATCCAACCTCACAAGCATCAAAGTTTAGTTACAATTTTTAAGGGATACAACCCCAAGGAAGCTTCAACTCCCTGTTTTAGAAGCAACAACTTCAAGGATGCTACAACACCCTAATGTGAGCTAAACATTAGTGCAAGGTGAGGCTACAATCTCTTGCAAAGTTCTATAATTAACTATGCATAAAATGGTTCTACACAACCTATAATGCATCAATTCAGTACATAAGCTCTCTCTCTATTCTCTCTTACTCCACTTTAACTTGAGATTCATGTATTTTCAAATTGTTTACTTTTTTTTATAGTCATCTGCTTCAACTTATAGACACCTTGTCTTAAATTTTTTTCTCTCACTCACTGCAACTCATTTTTTAATTTTTTTTTTAGCTCTTACATAACAAAATATTTGTTAGGTTTTTTCACTTGCTACCTTCTTCAACAAGTTTCCTCTACATCAAGCCACACACCACTGTCCATCTCATAATTAAGACATCATATAGGATTTACCAGATATCACCATACCTTGCATTGAGCCATATAGCATTAAATTCTATTTCAGAGAATTTTCCCAAATTAGGTCTCTGTCAAACCTTAGAATCTGGTATGCATTTAATACATTGTCATGTCCATTCAATCTGATTTGATCTTGATCAACATGACTCTCTATGTCATTGACCTATAGATCAGATCACCTCCCTTAATTGTTCACTGGAGCAGCTGAATGATTTATTTCCATTCCTATGTTGATTATCAAACCAAAATCCTTGTTCACACTATTGAGTCGTTGCAGATCTCTAATTTTGAATTTTGGCCATTGATATTCTCTCTCATGCCATGATCCTAAAATCTTCATCCACTGTCATGCTTTACACCCTAACCATTAGATAAGCAATCATTTAAATCACCATCATCAATCTATTAAAGGGACACATACCACAATCTCACCCTTGTCCACCATTCTCTCCGATCTACACAACTCATAATAAGGTTGTGAGTTGTCAATTGATCTTGTCACCACCTTTAAATCACCATTGTCAGAATAGAATTCTTCAGATTTGCATTGTCAATATTATCCATCCATTAAACAATCATTTTATGACTATCATGCATGGTTACATCGAAGAGACTTTCTAAATTCTCTCTCTGATAGACTGATCTCACTTCAACATTTGCATGGGCTCACATGTCATCTATCCTCCATGTCATTACCAAGTAATTCACAACAACAATGCAAATTAGCATATTGAGAAATCGCTCTTCACCACCTATCGACCTTTGTCATGTTCCAACATCATCATCATCCTATCGAGTCCCACTTAGCTTATTGCTTCGTCAAAGAGACATCTTCTAGACTCCTACCTATACACCAATGTCACACCAATGAGATAGCCATCAAGCTATCGAAGAGAGATCAACTCCACTCTCATCAATATGGTGTTGTCACACCAATACCATTTTTTGTAGTAGACAAGTGGTCCCCATGCCATTGTTTCACCACATGTCACCATCCAATATCACTTCCTACCACATGTCATCCTTTCATTCACTCTTTGACTGTATCATCAACACACGTCATCCTTACCTTATTGGGTCCCATAGTCAACATCATAATCCCTTATCACCATGTCAAAGATACATGCTTCACAGTCTTGCCAAACTACCAATGTCTCACTACTGGAAGGGTCATAAATTTTTCGAGGAGACATCCTTCACCATCCTACCGACACCACTCTATCTCACTGATGGGAAGGTCATCATTGTATTAAAGTGACAATCATGAAACTCCCTCTGATCTGCATCTCTCTCTTCAATCAAGCACATCTTAGACTATTGAAGATACATTTGAATAGGTCTCACCAATGACCAACAATCATGCTAATGAAGGCCATTGATGATGTCACTTTTCCAACTCGTCACCATGTCATTGCATCGTAATACACAAGGATGTGGATTATCATTTATCCAGTCTCACCATGCCACGTGTTATCTTGAAATATAGATTCATAAGGATCCTTGATTAATGATATTTCAATAATGTGTTGTCAAAGGGTGGGTGTATAGATATCAAATATGTATCAACAATTACTCTAATTGATAGAGTAGCAATGAAGGAAAAATAAAGGGAAGATCTAAACTCTTGATTAAACCTTAAATTAAATCTATATAATTAGAAATATAAAACCTAGAACCATAATCAAGGAGTAATAAAACCTAAGTAAAAACCCCTAGAGGGTGTATGTAAAGTCAAGTTCTCAAATAATTAAGGAAAAATATACGCCTTTATATAAAATAGCTAAGATATATTTAAGTAATAATTATTAACTAAAATAAATAAATGAGTTGGAACTAGATATAAATGTAAAAATTAATTGAATTTAAATACAACACTCATTTGGATTCTAAATATGAGAAAGTGAAGTTGAGGATGCTAGGATCACATTCACCATAGTACGATATTTTTAAGTCTTTTCCCATATGAGTGTATCAAAATCTACCAATTGACTATATTTAACTATACTTCACCTATATCAATGCAAACTTGATCTTTGTGAGTGTAAAATTGAACATTTAAGTGCACAAAATTATAAGGTCCAACATGGTATTTTGATGATGAACTTGTAATCCATCTCGTGACTTATGCAAAATTAAATGTCTCTCTTCTCAATATTCTCTAATTTTATGGTAATCTTTCTATGCTTAAAATGTTCTTCCTAGCTTCATTTCCACCTTTTCTAGCCCCTACCATATCTATTGATTCTTCATGCCTTTGTAAACCCATTTTCCAATCATTCAGTTGTAGGGTCACTTGTGAGACCATAGGATCACCTCAATTACTCACTTTGGTAAAGGGGGTGACATAGACCCCCAAAAGGGGTGACCTTATCATGTTTGGAGGATGTATAATTTCTTCAATTTTATCCATTTGTAGTGTAGAAAAATATATCACTTTAACATTTTCACACCTAATTTGGAATTAATATTAAAATGGACTTAATTGTGCCTTATTTTAGTGTTACAAAGTGTACCTCTTCACACTTTCACACTTATCTAGGGATCATTTAATTAATTGAGCTTAATTTTCCTTAATTGAACCCCTTAATTTAAATCCAAGCCTATTTAATCACATTTTTCAAAGAGGAAACCCAACATTCATTACCTTAATATTATAAATACTCATTGAGCAATGTGTCTCAGAATAGGACCCAAGGACTCATTTGACCATGAAGTAATATGTTCTACCTAGAATTAGACATAAATTTAAATATAGTTTTTGGTAGTATTTTAACATTTTCAAATCCATACCAAGTTACTATAGATACTTGAATTTTAGGAAATTATATATATTCCAGTAAATATAAGGGTCATTTCACTCAAGCTCATCTAAGAGTTTTTAAGCAATCTAAATATTTTCAAGAGAGAATTATTGGAGTTAAATCAAGAATTAAAGAGGAGATTGATGAAGATTTACAGGCAATTAAACGTTCATCAGCATCAAATTTTTCTTGTATCGCATGGCTGGTAAGCATGATGATGTAGGTCATGGATCCATTCAAGGCATTATACTATGCAAAGATCCAAGGTCTAAGATCCATCTATTGAATTCATTTCATGTTATATCATATCCCATGTTGATTCTAAGGGTTTCATGAGCGACATTGAATTGTTCATTCATCATTCCTTTCATGTTATTTTGTATCATTTCAAGGTTTGATTACCAAAATGGGGTTTGACCAAGGAAAATCCCCATTCACCAAAGAAAAAAAATTCCCTCTTGATTTTTCTTGTAGATTTAGGTGGAAGAAATCTTGAAGATCTCTTGAAGAAAAAAGTTGGAGAACTTGTCAAAGTTAAAAAAGTTGGCATCTCACGGAAACTCACTTACATAAATTATTGCCAACTTTCCAAACCTAAAACCTAGGAAAATTGAAGGATTCAGATCTATAGTAGAGGCTCCCAAAAGTTGTAGTGGTAATTCTAACTCGTGAACCCATTTCACTGCAATGGAGTCCTACACTTTCAAAAATCACCTTTGTAATCTATTACATCATCTTACCTCTCTCATCTATATCTAATTTCTAGATATGATTTTGAGTTTCCATCTGAATATTTAAGTTGTAGATTGCATTTGAGTTAGTTTACTATTTTATTTTTCTCCCCAAAGTGTTGTTTGACTCAGGACACCCATCCTTGCAGAAAAGGAAATCTATAGATTCATATTTTGACTTGATTCACCTAAGGTTTGATAGTCATTTCATTGTGTGGATCTCATTTCCCAATGAATTGAAGGGGAAATAGATCCCTAAATGGTTCATCATACCCCTATTTTGATCCCCTAACCTAATTTTTCTTTATTTCATTTTGGTGAACTTAAGTTTGATCTTTGCATTTCTTTCACCCTAGATCTAGATTTTGCATTCACTTTCATTACATTGCATTGAATTGAATCTCACTTAGGATTTTTTATCTTGCATTAGTTTGCATTTCATTTAGGGTTTTAGGATTACATTTTTGCATCTCTTAAAATCTAAAAAATACAAAAAAAAATCATTTTGTAAATCATTTACATAGCATTGCATCATCATTCATCTACATTTGAAAATTAAATCTAAATTACACATCAAATAGGTCTCCATGTTTATCATTTTTTCATAATATACATTTGTATTCAACCTTAATTTCATAAAAAATTCAAACTATAGCTCATTGTTTTAAATCAGAATCTGAAAAACAGGAGAATCAACTTAGAAATATGTAAAAAAAAAATTAAAAACCCTAAGCTAGGACCCATTCACCCTAGGGTGAATGAGTCCCTAATCAGGGCTATTTCCTGAATTTTTGGGTATTAAAACCTCTTTTTCTATTTTGCTAGTTTTAGATTTATGTTTTAGTTTGTAAAAATTTTGTTACTTAAAATTAATCATATTAAGCTTCATTTGATAAATTTAGTGCATTGTGTGAATTCAAAATTGCATTTACGAGACATTATTTTCATGATTTTACATAGCATAATCAGAAAATTATCTTGTTTTGAATCTAAAAATTGAATTACATATTTGCATTGCACTTTACATTCTAGGTTAGTTCATTTCATTTCACCTTCTATCAATTTTGGGAATACATCAAGTTTGCAAAATTTGTATGAACTTCACAACTTGCTGTCCTATTAGCAATACTATTGTGAGACATAGTTCGAGACTCATGTCATCCCGTGATACACCATTCGCCATGAATATTGGGTTCTCTAACTCCTTTGCTCATAGTGTTGATAGTAATCAACCCACTATGGATCCTAGTTTTCATACTTCATTTCCAATGACTTCCCTTCCCACAAATAATGTGTGTGATGTTGAAACAATGGTTGCTAATGTCCCACAAGAAAACATAAGAAGGATAGATGAAGAAATAGAAAAAATTCAAAACTTTGTGACTTTTGAAAACATTGCTCTTAGTTCCATTCCTACTTTAGATAATGTGAGGAAAATGCTTGAAAATGAACATGGAATAGAGATTGTGCAAAGTGTAGCTCATATTTTTGATAAGGAAATCCATACCATGACTAGTTGTGCTCAAGCTTTTGGGTATACTCAAAGCCAAGGTGGAAATTCAATTCCTCCTTCCACAACCCTTACCTCTATTCCTACCTAAAATAATACTCATGTTACTACAACCATCCAACCTAATAGCAATGTCAACACTTCCATATGTATTCCCATTGAGAATCCTTCTACCTTTGTGAATTCAACCCTCATATCTCCTCAACCACCCCCCTCACAAATCTAAAATTGACTTTCCCTCTGCATACATACACAAATCCACCTTATTCACATCCATCTCACAATACCAACAATGATCCAATCCTTAACACACTTTTGTAAAATATGTCATCCCTCCAACAAAAAATCACCACCTTAAACCAAAACAACAATGGCCAACCTTCATAATACATAAAAACCAATCCATTATCCTAGGAGATATTGAGAACACAAATGCCACAATGTATAGAGGTTCCCAATTTTGAGAAATATGGTGTGAAAGGATATCCTACAAGCCATGTTTCCACTTACACAAACCTATGTAGTGACTTCATTTTTTAAGATAAACTCTTGGATAAGCTATTCCCTTGATCCTTACAAGATGTTGCTTTAGAGTGGTTTTGTTCCTTATCAAATAATTTAATTAGTTCATTTAATGAACTTATTGATGCCTTTTACAACCACTTCCAAATTCACACGGGTCTTAAGATGACCTTAACTGATTTGATGACATGTAAATAAAAAGATTATGAAAAGGTCATTGATTTTATAGTGCAATACCAAATGTTATATTCACAAATAAACATTAAGATTCCTGATGCCAACCTTCAAAGAATGTTTATTTCCAATTTGCAAGATAAAATACAAAATAAGCTAGATATGTTGAGGTTTCCCTCCTTCATAGAGTTGTGTACAGGCCTTCATGATTACCAAAATTTGGTTAGTAGTCATAAAGTGAAAACTCCCTCTAACAGTCCTAAAAAGTTTGAATCCACACCTCGAACCAACTATCAACCTTTCATGGAACAAAATAAAGGCTTTCTACAACTTAATCCCCCTCAATCAAATAAAAATGTTCACAGCCAAGTGGTTGCTATAAAGATGAGAAAAACCATATACCTTTGCAAATAGAAATAGACAATTTACACCTCTACTTGATACCCTTCATAATATCATGTTGTAACTCTTAGAAAAGAATTTTATTTCCTTACCTCTTGTTAGAGCTCCTAATCCTACTATGTCTTTACCTTCAAACTATAGACCAAATTCATATTTCCATTTTCATTGACAAAATGGACATGATATGGAACATTGTAAGAATCTTAAACAATTTGTGCAAGACCTCATTGATTCTAATCATATCCTAATTGGAGGTGTTAATGATCAAGGTAATAAATTTTTAGCTCCTCCTATTCAAAATTCAAAAATATTTAACAAACCTATGCCTAATCATAATATCTCCTTTGTCAAAGCTAGTGAAACAAACAATGATGTGATGAATGTTGACATGGATGATGAAAACATGAAAAATAATGAGAACAACCTTATGGATGGTTTGGTTGGATTTATTGATGCTAAACCTCATAAGGGCCTAACTAAAATGTTTCTTGACATTTATTTCTCCCAAAAAGACATACTTAAACATGCACCTGATGGTCCTCTTTGCATGGCTAGAAGAATCAATGACAAGCCTACCAATGAGATATTAATTGATCTCGTCTATGTAGAGAATGTGATCACTAAAGAATTCATATTTGTGCATGAGATTTATCAAGATACATATGAAAATTGAAAGCATGGATCAAAATGCATAATGGTTTTTCTTTCCCTATGATTGGTTTGATAAATCTCCCTTTAAAGGTTGGACCAAAAGAATCAAATGTCACATTTTTCATCATTCTTATGTCAGATCAATTTCATGTGAAGATAGGTTATCCATGGATTCGCTCCATGAATGTCATCCTATCGGTTGTGCATAAATTTTTATAGTTTCCATTTGGAAATGAGATCTTAACTATGCATCATAGTGGCTTTAATCTCATGTCTTCCTCTGGGAAATTTTCATTGGATTTCTTTTTACAAGAGCCTATTGAACCTATTAGACCCTGTGAGGACTTCTTGTTCAAATCCTATCAAAATTTTAAGGCAAAGATCATAGCAAAATTATCCCTTACAAATATGCCTCAACCCATGCTTGAGCCTTTTATCTTTGATGAGACCATGATTGAACCAAAAGCTCTTCCAAGTAACCAAGACCAACCTTTAACAAATCCTCCCCCTATTTCATATAAGAGACCACGAGATAATCAAACAAATCCCATTATGCCTTCTAAAGTAAAACTTGTTTATAAAGTTAAAGAGAAAGTGGTTGAACAACCTCTCATGGTTCCTTTCATTCCTTCATTAAGGGAAGAAAAGGAACCTATGGTTGAAAAACCCACTCCTACACAATGACAACTTGAAAATCAAATGAAACGAAATTAAAATGCTAGAGAGAATAGATGTAGATGTCATGCTATTGCTCATTTGTTGCAAGAAAAAGAAGAAAATAATAACATAGAAAATAAATATTCAAACTTGTCTCAAGCAATGCATGATACCTTTCCACTCTCGCCCCAACATAAATAACAAGAAAATTCTATGGAAATTTCTTGGAATGTGATGTTGTTGATTGATTTTGATGCTTTGGTGATCTGGATTGGTGTGCTGCAACTGTTGTGCTATGATAATCTATCTTTGGTTGTGCTTGTCCTAGTCCCATTCATTTTGTAACATAATGAGACACACTCTTATGGGTCCAGATCAATCTAGAAATTGGTTAATGTGCCCCAAAACATTATTTGCATTGTAACGTGTATATTCTATTTCCAAAAATCATGGTGAAAATGTAGTGTGCTGATTTGAGCGAGGAGGTTTTGATTGGTCCATGTTTCATTCCTCTCCACCGCGGGAATATTTTGTGGAGACCTAATTCAAATTGTGTTTGGTCAACTTAGGAGCTTATGAAGACATTGTGTTTGGTCGACTTAGGAGTTTATGGAAGCATCAAATGGTATAAGTAAAATTTGATTCTGTTTGATGAAAGAAAGTGTGATGAATGCAAAAATCCAGACATTGTGAAGTATGTGAAAGTATATGACTGGAGGTAGCAGATAGTGAGATTCTTTCTTGTGCCATTGTTGGTGATAGTTATTTCAATAGTGGATTCCCTTTAATCATTCTTCTAGTAGTGAAGTGTTTTCTACTGGCAGCGAGCCCTTCTTTTCTGTAGGCAGTGAGCCTTTACGTCTTTGGTTGTAATAGTTAGGTAGTGAGACTTACCTACAATGATCAATCTAGTAGTGAGCCTTTGTAAAAATCACCTTAACTGGTGTTTTATAATTCATAATTAGCATTCTCCATGGTTTTTCCCGTCTTGGGTTTCCATGTAAATTCTACTTTTCTTTGTGCATGGTGTTGTTATGTGCTTTCACATTCATATTTGTTAAATAAGTATCTAATTGATTTAAGTTTTCTATGGATTAATTAAAGTAAAAAATATATTTTAGAATAGCTTATTCACCCCCTGTCTCAATTATCCAAACAGTTCAACAATTGGTATTAGAGATTTGGTTCCTCAAATAGCTTAACTGCTTGGGGTAGATCCAATGGCAAACAAATTGACAATTCTTGTATTTGATGGATCTGACTATAGTTTTTGGAAAGTGTAGATGAGAGGTTTACTAGATCTCTCTAGGCTACAAGACTTGGAAAGCTGTTGAGAAGAAATATATTGAGTCAGAAGCTAGTCCCAATTCTACGGATGAGATTTCTGCCTATGAAGATAATGAAAAGGAAAGATATGCAATCTTTAGTGCTTTGTCTAAGATTGAGTTAACAAAAGTTATTTCATTGGGCACCGCTTATGAAGTTTGGGAAAAGTTGAAATAAATCTATGAAAGAAATGATAGAGTCAAATTATCAAATAAGTTGAAAACCAAGCACAAATATGAAAACTTGAGGATGAAGAAGGTGAGGATATAGAAAGCAACTTTTAGAGAGTTGACAATGTAGTAAATGAAGTCAAAAATCAAGGAGGAACTCTGATAGATGAAAATGTTATGGAGAAGATGTTGGTGACCCTACTAGAGAGTTACAGTGACAAGATCTCAGCTATTGAGGAAGTTTATGATCCAAAGAAATTCACTAGAGAGAAACTATTTGGCACCTTGATCACATTTGAGATGAGGAAATTTGGAAAAGAAAAGGATAAATCTAAAACAATCTTCAAAGCCACAAAGATAGAAGAAGATCTAGATGATGAAAGTTCAGATGAGTTGGAAGAAAATTTCAAAAGGAAACTAAAGAAAGGTACCAAAAAGTACAAAGGTATGTTGCCTCTTAAATTCTTTAAATGTAGAAATATTGGTCATTTAGAAACTAAGTGTCTAGAAAAAGGGACAAGGAAAATGTTTAAAAAGATCAATAAGAAGGCCTATTATGTTTATGAGAATGTCAGTATTTCAGATGATGAATCAAATCACGAGGATTGTTTATTTTTGGTGGAAAAGGATGAACCTAAATTTGATATCTCTAATATTTGTCTAAAATATAATGATAACATTGAAGCCACATTATTTGTTAAAAGAAACAAAGTTGAATGGTTGAATTATAGTGGATGTTCAAATCATATGATCGGTGATAAAAATAAGCTTGTCAAGCTTGAAAGATATGATGAAGGTTCGGTTAGATTTGAAGATGATAAAACAACACAAATTGTTGGAATTGGTTCTATTACCTTTGATGGAAAATATAACATTGACAATGTTTACTATGTGAAGGTTTCATATCATAATCTTCTGAGTGTTTGATAGTAGTGCAAAAATGGCTATAATGTGGTGTTTGAGGATGATGGTTGTTAGATCTAAAAGAGATCCAAAACTGTTATTGCAGTTGGAAAAAGAACACATGGGAATATGTATCAACCGGAAGGAGCTACAAAAAGATGCTTATTTTATCAGTCCAATGAAAGTTGGATCTTGCATTGAAGGATGTGTCACATCAACTTCAACAATTTGGTAAGGATAAGTTCAACAAGAACAATTAGATATTTTCCAAGACTGACCAAACTGGACAACAATATATGTAAAGGATGTCAAGAAGGAAAGAAAACTAGAGAAACATTCTAGATAAAAGAAGAATCATCTACTAGTTTGTTGGACCTTGTACACACTGACCTATGTGGTTCAACCAAAACAAGAAGCTTATAAGGTGAGAGATATTTCATGCTTTTAATAGATGATTATTCTAGATTAACCTAGGTTGAATTTCTAAGAGAAAAATTAGAGG